>JAVJIF010009328.1:0-124895 GCA_038442645.1 Agave tequilana | reverse complement strand
CCCAAAGGCCGTTGGCAGCCTCTTATCCGTGATGATTCGTTCTGAGGTGAGGTTGGCTGCCGCTTTTACGGAGATGATCCGCTTCAAGATAGTGGGCGTCGCCTGTGGGATCGCCGGCACCATTGCCGACTTTCAACTTTGGTGGCCTTTGGGGGCGATCCTCTTCGGGAAAGCGAGTATATCGCGCCCGTTAGATCACTGGTATCATGCCGATTCCCATTATACGTGATCTATCGTGTTGGCGGCGATAGGTTTTTATTGCCAGGCTTCAACAAAAATGGCTTGGCAAGGTTGCCATTTTGTGGAGAAAAATGACCGTGTCCCTGTGGCACCATCTGTTCATATGCGAAGGGTTACGACCCTTTGCCGGATGAAGGCCTTTCCTGTCCCGTTGATTTGGTTTGAAAGCAGATAAACCTCTTGTATACCTCAAATGATCCTGTTGGGCAACTGGATGTATTGTATAAAACACAACTTTGATGTAATATCAATGTACCCTTCCTGTTAAATCAATGAAAGTTCATCTTCCGATCATCTGATTTTTTGCTTGCTTTCACTGAGAGTCTGGCCATAGCTGGGCTAAACTGTGTGCGGGGCTAAGGACATAGTCCTTTCTTCGAATGATTTTCGCGAGACTGGCATGTCCCGCGAGCAGCACCTTTTTGGAGGGCTAAGGTAAGCCTCTCGGCTAAGCCCTTGAAGGATTGTGCGAAGTCCGCACTTTGCTCCTGTGCGAAGTTAACCCTTAGTGGGGTTGAACCGTCGCCCCTTGGGAAAGCGCCTCGGGCGCTTCGGGCGATGTTTCGAATTAATTCGAAACGGCGGCATGTGCCCTTTTTTTAAGGCCTCAATTTAGGCGCTGATTGGCCTATAAAAACCCGATCGGGCTGAACAGAAAAAGATCTCCTTTTTTCCAGAGAAGTTTCTGTCTTTCCATCTTCTTCTTCCTTCTTTACTCAGAGTACTTTGAGAACTTTGCATTTCTTCGATGGCGCCCAAAAGACGAGCGGGAAAAGAAGCAGCGACTTCTGCAGCGGAGGGCCCTCCTCCTCCGGTCATCGAGCGACCGATCGCTGGTAAGGAACTTTCCGATCTGATTTTAGAGAGTGGTCTCCATCTTTTGGAGCCGATACTCGGCCATTAGGACGATCAGGCATGATCTGTCCTCATTAGAGAATTCGTTCTCCTCCCTATTTTCCTTGTACCAGGGAGTTAAGAACTGAACAGTTCTTCTTTGGGCTTTCGCACGAAGCCATAACTTGGGCCATCTCCGTACTGTTTGAGGAAAAGGACTTGAATAAGTCCTCTCAGTCATGATGACTTTTGACCATAATGCCCTTTTGATGACATCAGCCCTCAGGGCTATACCACTTCCTGCTTAAGCGAAGTTGGTGCTTCGGATTTCTTCCTGCGAAGATGCAGTTTCATCCTCGAGATCAAGCTTCATCGAAGCTATTGCCTTGCTGGCCTTGCTCGCTGAGCGAGGCTATGCCTTAGTGAATTTTTATATTTTCATATCCACTTGATTGATGAACTAATCATAGCTCATTCATGTCTTTGCAGTGCATTACACCTCCGGTCTCCCGAACAGTCTATTCGGGTTATCCAGTAGAGCAGATGGTAGCATCAGCTTGCGATCCATGGAGAGGCTTCTTTATTCAGCGAGCGGAGCTTTCTTGTCCGGGATACGCTCATCCAAGGCGGTCATCCGCAGACCATGCGGAGTATCTTAACCACTGCTCCGCTTGAGGATGTCGACCGTCAGACTTACAGAAAGCCTGACTTCATATTCGGGGATGCTGCACCTGATCCCGATCGCCAGTTGCAGGCCGGCGAAGGGCAGTGGATTTTTCAGTTGGATGGCGAGAAATCTTATCTTCCGTCCACTAAGCGACACTTCCCTTTGTCCTCCTTCGTGGCTGTGACTCAGGCTCGGAAGATGGCGTGGAGTGTGAGCCGAAGTGCTGAATCTGTCCATGTCGGGAGATTGTCATATCAGTCCGGCTATTCAGGGGCGGGCCCTCCTCGCGGCATAATGGGGCTGTACCCTGGGAAGGTATCGCGAGAACTTCCAGTGGGAGAGAACCCGGCTGTGGCGCAGACTTTTGGCGCCCAATTCTGCGCAGTTGGCGGGAATTACCCCGCTACTGACTTCAGGACCCCTGGTTGGGTTCATCCTCCCAAGACATGGTGGGCGGAGTTGACCAACTATGTCCTTGCTAATTTCGGGAAGGACTTGGAGAAGTTAAACCTCCATGAGGCCGTCAGGGCGACCTGCTACGGCATTGATATGAAGGTGGCGTGCTTCTACGCCATCCTTGAGTTATACTGCCCTGCCTCGGGGACCTTCTTCCCCAGTTGGTGAGTGGGCATGGCTCTGCATGAGATGTGGAAAATTTCTGCCTTGCCTTTTGGGTCTCTTCCGTACGAAGAGTACTTTTCCTGTGAAGCGGAGTTGGCTCTGCTGGAGAAGCAGGAGCCTGCTTTGCTTGAGACTTACCGGGAATTGATGTGCCACTTGCACATTTGTTCCAGCATCCACACTGGTGGCAAGAGTAGCTCGAAGAGCTTAAAGAGCTGGGGGAACTATCTGTTCCCGGACATGAAGAGTGCGCCTGAAGCTGCTCATTGCGGAGTTGCTGAAGGGGACATCTTGGCCCGGATGGAGGCGCATGCCGAAAAGGACATCATCGTGACTGAAGATGATGGTCCTTTTGAGGAAGGTGATGTCCTTCGGAGCTTTCACCACCAGGCTCGTCGGCCTATGTCGGAAGGCGCTGCTGGCCGGTTTCTTAACCATCTGGTTAAAGAAATGTGTGGTGCCGTCTTCCTCGGGTGACATTGTCCACCCGAATGTCTTGCTGCCGGCTGTGCGCTTGGTCCATGGCCACCGTCTGGGTCTTCTCCCGGCTATGGTGTGCTGTATCCAGAGGGGCCTTCGTGCGCTAACGGAGGCTTTCTGCAGACCATCGGTGTCGAGGAGAGGAAAGGGTGCCGTCCTGCCCTGTGACGGACCCAATCCTAGGGTAGGTTTACCGTATACCTACTTGATGGCGTGGTTCGCCCTTGCACTGCCCGGCTTTGATTGGAGCTGGGGCGGATCCTCCGCAGGGTGTTCGAACGGCACTTCTCCGCCGCTTCGAGGGCTGTTCATGGCAGAAGATCTACGTGGCTGAGGCCCGTAAGTTAGTACGCCGATATGACGCTTACAGCCTGTTCCGCTGTTTTCCTCGCATGCGGGATGCGGGGTACAATGAGGAATTCCATGATGCGGAATCGAGTGACTCTCCCATGAGTCGAGGTGTTTTCGAGTGGCTGGTCAGCATCCGGCCCTCGCATTTGCTGTTCAGGAGTGGGGACACCTGCTACCTGGAACCCTACGTTCCGAGCCGGTTTGCCCGCCAATTCGGGTATGACCAGCTGTACGTGGGCAACCCGAATCCGGACTTGGCTTTCATGGGGAGCCTCATTGATGGGGCCCGCGCCTGGCAGTTCTTTACTGCAGATGGCACTGGGGCGCGGCTACGCACGCCGTTGAGAGATCCCGGCCTTCGGACGACCTTGTGCTTCTGCCAATGGTATGCGGCTTCGAATTCCACGCCTCCTGGATTCAATGCCAATAGTTCGGGTGTGAGATTGATTGCTCATCGGATGAGGCAGAAGGCTTCTGAGAAGAAGGAGGGTAAACGAGTCCGTGTCCCTGGCATAGAGGAGTTCATCGCTGTGGATGATAGCGAGGCTTCTGATGCAGGGAGCCCTCGCTTTGAGGTAGGGACAGGAGCTGATGTCCGTGAAGCTGACACCTGTGAAGCCGGCTCCGGCGTGGTGGGGACAGCTTCCCCACGACATGTGGAAGAAGTGGAAGAAGAGGATTCTGATGTCCACTTCAAGAGGAAACGTGGGAGTGGATCCCGTAGGAAGTCGTTGGCGAAGAAGCCCCGTCGCCATGCTCCTACAATTGTGGTAGAGGGCGAACCCTCTACTGCGCTTCCTTCTGCTGCTCCATTAATGGCTGAGCCGTCGGTTGCTGAACCGACTACTGGTAAGATTGGCCCCATCTAATATGCCTTCAGCGCACTTTAAATAACTCATCATTTGCTTTTGTTGCAGGAGCTGAGGCAGTTGGAGAGCAAGGGGAACACTACGATCCCCTGTTCACTTATAGGGCTGCAGCCAGCTCTTCCGCTCACTCGCAAGAGTCTGGGAGTGGCGCAGCTGATGTCGGTCCTTCGGGTGTTGGGACCTCCAAAGGAAGTTCTGTGGAATCAAGCTCTGTTGAGTGGTCTGCAGGGGACTCGCGGGCGAGAGCGGGCCGGCCATTTACGTCGAGTCTGGTAAGAACTTTCGATGGGACCCTTGGATCCCGATGCGGCTGACGAGGTGACATCAGCCTTCGGTATGACTACGATCTCTTGGTCTTCGCCTGTTTGCTGCGTCTCCTTTTTGACCTTGGTTTTGTTGCAGGTATTCGTCCCCAAGGTGCATCAGCTTCGAAGGAAGCGGAGGGTTCTCCTGAGAGGTTAGAGGGCGAGTCGAGTGCTTCGACCGCGGCGAATGCTGCTGTGTTGGACGCGCTATATGGCGACCTCCCCTCTTATCAGCCATGACAACTGAGAGGTCGGGGGTTGTGGAGACGACAGTCCCACAGATGCCTTCACTCCGAGTGAGATGCCGGCGAGTATGGAGTTGAGGGTGATCACCAGCCCTGCCTTCCCAACTCAGGTGGTTGAGCCCGTTGCTCCAGAGGTAGTTGCCAGCCCTTCCCTCGCGGTGGCTGGTGTATTAATTTCGATGAGGACTCCGCCGAGATCGTCCTTGGCTTGTCCTGCTGCTGTCGATGTTCCCGCTTCTTCTTCTGCGGTGGTGTCGGCCGGGCTGGTAGACTGCTCCGAGGTTGTCCCTCTACCAAAGATTGATGAAGCTGAGAATGACTTCATAGGTAATCTGGTCGATAGCTTCTATAACAATTTGGAGCAGACTATCGGTCTAGTCTTGAAAGGCTCGCCTGTGCCATTTTCGAAGCTGAAGGTGGTCCTCTCCCGAGGTATTGATTGCATTCGAGACTTTGAGGGGTACCATCAAGCTACTGCTCTGGAACTCCTGGTAGATGACCTTGAGAAGGACGTGGAGGAATGGCGCCGTCTCTATCGTTCAGACGCAGCGTCTTTGGCTGATGAACGGCTCACACATCTTGTTGCCCAAAGGCGCGAGGCTCAGCTCGCCGCTCAAGAGGCTGCTGAGGCTATCTCCTCTGACTTGAAGTCCTTGGAGACAGAGCAAGTAGAGGTTGGGAGTGCAATTGACGCTTCCACCAGTGCTCTTCTTGATGCCGAAGATAAGGTTAAGAGGGCCGAAGAGATGATCCGGAAGGCAAATCTCCTCTTATCCAAAGCTACACAGATGCGTCATGAAGAGACTGCGCGGCTTGAGCAGCTCAGGGCTCAGAGTGAGGAACTGGCGCGGCAGGAGTCGTCACAGAGGGCGACTTTGGCGGAGGTCGAGGCTCGTCTGGCTCAGGCGGTGGACTTCGATGAGGCTGAGCTGAGATCACAGGCGCTGGCCCAGGCTGCTGATGACAGGAGAACGAGGCTAGCTTCGCTCGGGGATCGGATTCGATCTTACCATATACGCCTGTAGGCCATTGTATATGCTCCTCCATGTATCCCATCTTTTTGGCTTTAATAGAAAATTTTCCTTTTGACTTCTGCTGTTTGGATAATGAGACATGACTGTCTGTTGGTTCAGAGGTCGCAATGACAAACCAATTGAGATGTTGCCAGTCTCGAGGTTAGCCCATTGCGGGGCTGGAGTAAAGATACTTGCCTTTTGTAAATGTCAGCAAGTATGAGGCCTGTCTTTTGTAAATGTCAACAGGGCTCGAGATTGAGACTTAGCTGTCTGCTAGTTCAGAGGTCGCAATGACATAACCAATTGAGACGCCACCAAGCTCAATGATAGGGGCTTGGCTTTCTGCCAGTTCAGAGGTCGCAATGACGTAACTGGTTGAGAAGCCACCAAGCTCAATGGTAGATGAAACTAGGCTATCTGCCAGTTCAGAGGTCGCGATGACGTAACTGGTTGAGAAGCTACCAAGCTCAAAATAGGTGATACTTGTCTTTTGTAAATGTCAACAAGTATCGAGACCTGTCTTTTGTAAATGTCAACAGGACTCGAGATTGAGACTTAGTTGTCTACTGGTTCAGAGGTCGCAATGACATAACCGATTAAGACGCCACTAAGCTCAATGACAGATGAGACTTGGCTATCTGCCAGTTCAGAGGTCGCAATGACATAACTGGTTGAGAAGCCACCAAGTTCAAAAGTCGGATTGGATTTGGAAAAGGTCTCGTCTTCTCGGGGAGAAACGAGGAAATCACTGTCATAGGTTTAATGTTAACGTAACAGCGGAATATGTGTGGTCCTACTATTCTATGGATGAGAATTGGTAAGTGACTTTGGAGGTCTCGCTCTCATGAGGAGAAATGAGGGGACTGCTGTCATAGGTTTAATGTTAACGTAACAGCGGAATATGTGGTCTTACCATTCTATGGATGAGAATTGGTAAGTGATTCTGGAGAGGAATCAAGTGGGAGCAGGTCCCTTGGGATTTTAAGCAAACCCCCAGCTACCAACAGATTTGATATGCTTGGAGAAAGAGAGAGACTCTCTTTGTGCGCATTCGGACGCGCGGATCTCGATCAGAGGTGTAATGTTAACTTGATCGAGAGCAAGATCCTTGATTAAGGATAGTACTTCTTTAAGAATTTGCCATTGATTGGCATCATGAGGAGGTCGCCCTCTGCAGTCATAAGGCGGTATGCTCCGTTTGAATAGACTGTCTCTATCACAAACGGTCCTTCCCATTTAGGCTGAAATTTGCCTTTGTCTTGTGCGTCATAATCATCGGTCGTCTGACGGCTAAGACCAGATCTCCTTTCTGGAAGGTTCTTTGCTTAACCTTCTTATTGAAGGCTTTTGACATCCGAGCCTGATATAGCTCGATGTGTTGCTGAGCTTGCAGCCGCTTCTCGTCCAGGGCTTCGAGCTCTTGAAGACGCAGGCGATCATTGTCTTCTGATGTCATTTTAGTAGTCAGGGCTACTCGCAATGATGGCACCTGGATTTCCAATGGGATGACCGCTTCGCACCCATATACCAGGGAGAAAGGCGTATTGCCTGTCGGTGTCCGAACCGTAGTCCGGTAGGCCCAAAGGCATTCACCGAGCTTTTCGTCCCAATCTCGCTTGTTCGAGGAGACAAACTTCTTGAGCAGCTTGATGATTGTCTTGTTGAATGCTTCTGCTAAACCATTGGCGGCAGGATTGTAAGCTGTTGAAGCCATACTCTGAATTCGGTATTTATCGCAGAACCGATAGAATCCTTGGCTTATGAATTGAGGACCATTGTCGTGGATGATCCGCCTGGGGACACCAAATCGATAGATGACATGGGTGTTTGATGAAGCTAACCAGATTGGAGGTTTTGACTTCGGCCAACGGTATGGCCTCTGCCCATTTTGAGAAGTAGTCGGTTATTGCGAGGATAAACCGGTGACCTCTTGCCGAAGAGGGGCTGATTGGCCCTACGACATCAATTCCCCACGCTTCAAATGGCCATGAAGCAGCAGTAGGGTGGAGCAATTCCGAAGGTTGGTGTATGAAGTCTGCATGGACTTGGCACGCTTTACACCTTCGTGCATATTGGGTGGCATCGGCTATCATGGTCGGCCAGTAATATCCAAGTCTATGCAGCCTGTCTTTAAGCTTTGGACCCGGCTGGTGAGCTCCACAAATGCTATCATGTGCTTCTTTAAGCACTTCCTGTGCCTCTGAATGAGAGAGACAACGGAGGAGGACACCGTCATATGAACGACGGTAAAGTGTCTTCAAGGTTGGATCATAATAGAAACGGAGAGATCTTCGTCTGATGGAAGCCGCTTCTTTAGGATCGTCAGGGAGCAATCCGTGCAGAGCATAGTCAATGAGAGGGAAGCGCCAATCCCTCGGCTCGAGGTCTGCAGAGACATTATGGACCTCTTGGATTTTCAGCATATACTTAGAGCATACGAGGTGTCGGGTCGCGACTGTGAGATAGTACTCGGTGTCGGCTGGCAAGGCTAGCGTCGTCGCTAATGCAGCGAGAGCGTCCCTCTTGGTATTTTGAGATCGAGACACATGCCCGATGTAGAAACCTTCAAATAGGTTAGCCAACTCAATGGCCGTATGGTAATAAGGCACCAAGTCCTCATGGCGGACTTCATATTCGCCTTTAACCTGATTGATGATCAGTTTTGAATCGCCATAAGCTTCAAGTAGCGTACCCCCATTCCATGGGCGAGCTGAAGACCAATGAGCAGAGCATTATATTCTGCTACATTGTTGGAGCATGATTCTGTCAAAGAAAATGCTCTGGGAAGAACATGGTTCTGCGGGGAGATAAACACAAACCCCACTCCGGCAATAATCTTGCCTTTAGGGCCCATTCGCGATGCTCCATCAAAGAACATCTGCCATACTTCCTCTACTGAAATTGCGTTGGACTCGAAGACTTCATCAGGGATGTCTTCGTGGAGTTTTGAATGCTCCGGAACTGGATGAGCAGCCAAGAATTCTGCAAGGGCTTGGCCTTTGACCACCTTCTGAGGAATAAAGGTCATGTCGTATTGAGACAGCAGAAGTGCCCATTTAGCCAATCTTGAATTTAGTGACCCTGGCTTCGTCATAAGAAGACGTAAAGGATTCACCCTGGAGATGACATGTATGGTCTGGCCAACCAAATAATGTCGTGTCTTCTGAACGGCAAAGACGAGAGCTAAACACTCTTTCTCAACAGGATTGTAGCGAGATTCCGCTCCTATGAGAGTCCTGCTCAGATAATAAATGGCCTGCTCGTGGCCATTGCCGTCTTTTTGAGCGAGGAGGGCGCCGAGGGAGTAGTCCAGAGCTTTTACATAAAGCAAGAATGGCTTCCCTGATGTAGGGGCCACTAAGACTGGAGGCTTTGTGAGGTACCTCTTGATGTCTTCATAAGCTTCCTGACAAGCTTGATCCCATACGAAGGAAGCACCCTTTTTCATGAGCCGGGTGAACGGCTGACAGCGGCCTGAGAGATTTGCAATGAATCTTCTGATGTAGGCCAACCTGCCTTGCAAGCCTCTCAGCTCTTTGAGGTTCCTTGGCGGATGCATGCTCTGAATAGCTCTGACTTTGTCTGGGTCAAGGTGAATCCCTTTTGATGTGACGATAAACCCAAGGAACTTGCCACTTGACACTCCCAAGAAGGATTTTGTCGGGTTCATTTTCAGTTGATGAGTCCGCATTATGTCGAACATCTTTCTGAGATCGCGGAGATGCTCATCCTTGTTGTGGCTTTTGACAGCAATGTCGTCAACATAACATTCCACTGTCTTTCGGAGATGATCGCGAAAGATCGTACTCATTACCCGCTGGTAGGTTGCTCCGGCATTCTTCAGTCCGAAGGGCATTACAGTGTAGCAGTATACCCCCAATGGTGTTCGGAACGAAGTATGCTTCTCATCGTTGGGATACATCTTAATCTGGTTGTACCCTGAAAAGCCGTCCTTGAAAGACATCCTTTCGAACCCGCATGTGTTGTCAATCATGACATCAGTGATGGGCAGTGAAAATTCATCTTTGGGACAGGCCGCATTGAGATCACGGTAGTCGATGCAGATCCGTATTTTGCCATTCTTCTTGAGGACGGGGACTATATTAGCCACCCAATCTGGATGTTGCTCCTCCCGAATGAAGCCACTTGCAATGAATTTGTGAACTTCGGCTTTAATAGCTTCCATAATGTTCGGGCGAAACCGACGTTGTTGCTGCTTGACTGGCTTGACGTCGGACTTGATATTCAGCCGGTGCATAACGACCTGTGGGTCGAGTCCGGGCATGTCTTCATAGCTCCACGCGAATACGTCTATATACTCTTTTACGAGCATTATCAATTCCTCCTTTTCTATAAGTGATAGGCTTTCACTTATAAAGATGGGTTTGGGATGATCTTGACTTCCCAGATTGACCTGCATCACCTTGTCTTCAGTAGGCGGCTCACGCAGTTCGAACCGTTTTTCCCATTGGAGGCTTAACTGCTGGGCCCATGGTTCATCATTGGCAGCTTCCGCAGGTTCCAATTGACTGCTTGAAGTTATATTCGCGGCGAGGCCTTTGATCATTTCTCCTATGCTGATATCGGAGTCCCACTCGGAGGATGAAGCCGACTGTGATGGAATTGGTCCGTCGTCTTTGACCTGAACTGTTACTGATGATGTGGGCGTGACGTAACCCAACCCCCTGCGCGTACTATCATAGTAATTTGCAGGTTTCCCTCTTGGGACGGAGTTACGCATCAAGCTGCGTCTTCCTTTTCTGAAGTTTAGGCCCGCTCCCTGCTTCAGGTTGTAACCCATCTTCTTCATAATATGGCGCGCTGATGGCGCGTAATGAAAGAACTGTGGAGCATCCGACTCTGATCTTGAGTCTGCAGTTGAGAATCTCCCTGGCCGGGCTCTGCCGAAGATTATCGGCGCCTGACCTTGCTTGGACGGAGGGACTACCAGCGTGGCCCCTTCTATGGCTTCCACAGTGTGCTACCCATACTCGGCTCATGTACGGGCATATGAAGAGAGCCATCCATAATGGATTTAATCGACTCGATGCTCGCAGGATAATCAAAAGAAATATTATCATTAATTATCCATTCGCCTTCCTCTTCAGGAGGGATCTTACATCGGGGATCATTAAAGCATGCTACAATTGGCTCGCCAATCAGAATGGCTGGCATGCCCGTTTCGGATTCCGAATCCGCCTCATTGCCACTTTCATCATCGTCGGCAATGGTTCTCCCGGCGTTCCACTAGCCTCTTGATATAGGAGAGCATCAGTGAAGTAGTTTTCCACCCCCTGAAGGGTTGCTTCTCAGCGAAGACAGTTCGTACTGTCGCATCATCCTCAACATACTTGAAGCACTGATGGAGGGTAGAAGGAACGATCCAGTTGGCATGGATCCATGGTCGTCCCAGTAGCAGGTTGTATGATGTGTCAGCGTCAATGACATAACACGTTACCTCTGACTTGAGGCTTCCGATTCTGCAACGGAGCCGAATCTTCCCAAGTGGATGGCTGCTCCCGGCGTTAAAATCATATATTGTAGTAGTGGTTGCGGACAACCTGTACAGTGGTATGCCGAGGAAATAGAGAAGCCGTTTGGGGATGATGCTGAGTGCCGACCCGGATCGACTTGTACCCTTTCAATGCATGTTGAACCGATATATCCGGTGTAGTACAGAGGTCGATCGTGCTTGTTGTCCTTGAGAAGCATATCTTCTGCCGTGAAGGTAATAGCAGGCACCTTTGACTGTGCGTGATGGCACTCTGAGCAGGAAGGCCGCATCTCATCACCAGGAACCTCGGGCATGCATGTCAGAAAGGACTCCGAGTTGGCCAGCGCATCTCTGAGTGCCTCTCTTGTCTCTTTGGAGAGATGAAGAAGCTCGTGTATTGTGATACGAGCCGGGATATTGGCTAAGTGGGCCAATATATCAAAGCGAAAGGGCGTGTCTAGCCCTTGGCTTGGCGGTTTCTTCAACACATGGTCGAACCGCACCTCCTTAGGCTTTTCCTTTCCCTTGGCTGGAATTGGAGTGGATGCCGGCATTGGTACTGACGTCGTTTGCTGCTGTATCTCGTCAGTAGGCTTGTCATACTGCCTTTGATATGACTTTCCAGACCGGGTGCCCGTCTGTTGAGGCGCATCTGCCTGCGCTGTACAGGCATGCTTCTCTTCTTCTGAATCGCTGAGGGAAGCCGAAGTAAGATTACCATCATCTGGCAGGACAGAGATGACATTGCAGGACTTGCCTTTTGAGTTGGGCCGCTTTGAACACCGTTGAATGTCTTGGACGAGATCTGGGTGTATCCACATGACTTCCCCCGTCTCCAATGTCAAAGGGACGAGACCCTTGTTGTATTGAGTCATGGCTGGAGGATGCTTGACTTCCAACCGCGGCGCCGGGCTGGATAGGTCCCGTCAGGAACTGTGACCTTCTGGGCAGTGCCGAACTCAAGAGTCACCATATTGGCAGTGACTTTCTTCTGCTCCGTCTTCAGTGTGAGGACGCCGGCATCAATCAGGGCTTGTATCCTGTCCTTGAGGACATAACACTTGTCAGTAGGATGGTGAATCATCCTATGATAGAGGCAGTATTTGGGTCGTTTGTGCGTCTATCTCATCAGGACGTCGAGCATCCGGCAGCTTCAGCTTGTTCCCTTTATGGAGCAGATGGAATATTGTAACCACCTGATCATCTTTGAAGGAGTACTGTTTTGGAGGGAACTTGGGCTCCTGATTGTTGAAGCCGCTCTTCTTAGCCTTCGACTGCACGTCTCCGGATAACTCTACGGACATAATCTCTTTCCCCTTAGCTGGGAAGACTGAGGTGGGTCACCGCGTCCTTTGCTGTTCGTACCCCATTTGCCTCTAGGGGCGGATGGCTCGAACTTTTTAGCCGACTTCTCAGCTATCTCAGCTTGTTCGACTAATTCCTTCCAAGTGTGGGCTTTGACAGCCCCCATGCGAACTTCTACTTGATCCAAGAAGTTGTGCCTGCATGTCTGTAAGAGCATGGGTAACGGCATCCCTGCTGGACACATCAAGGATAAGTTTCTGAACCGCTCAATGTAGTCGCTGACGGGTTCGCCCTCTTCTATACGGTAGAGAGGAGCTTGTCCATGGTCACTTCAGTGTCGTCCTCATAGAAGCGGGAGAGGAACCGAGTTTCCAGGTCGAGCCAGGAATTGATAGAGCCTGGAGGGAGGCTTTGGAACCAGTCGAATGCCACGCCCTTTAGAGTGCCAATAAACAGCCTAGCCATGATGGCGTCGTTGCTTATGACATTACCAGTCTGAGACCAGAAATAGTAGATGTGCTGATTGGGCGAGCTCTTACCATCATACGTATGCAACGTTGGTGGTTTGAACTTTTGGGGTATGGCACCGAATCCCACTCTAGTGGATAAGGACGGACTGTCCCCACCTCTTTAATTCATCCCTCTGAGCTAGGGATGCAATCTGAGCCTGGAGGCCCTTAAGGACTTCAGCATCTAGGGAAGAACCTCCCTTGGATTTCGGATCATTGCTAAAGTGTTCCTCCTCATCATGGTGGCTTCCGGTATCATTGCCGCTTCGATTGCTGAGGAGTTAGGCAAGCATCTGTTGAATATTGTCCAGGGCTTCCTGCTGGGTCCTGGAGGTTTGCTCTTGAGATTCCAAACGCCGACGAAGGTCATCGTTAGCGTTATCGGCCATGTTGACCGATGCTTTGTCGGTTCGCACTGAACTGACCGTCGCTGACGAGGCATACCCGCTGTCTTCCTTTTCTTCGTCTGAAGATTGAGGTGACTGCCGGGTGATGGCGGATCAGGGCCGTCGAGGAAGAAGGTTGCTCGTAATTGTAGGGTATTGCCACCCTGGATCTGGTGTTTGGAAAACACCTTCTTCTTGTACCGAGACCTCGCCTAGGTTGGATTATAATCTGGATCTGGAGAACTGTAAGGGGAACCATCAGATGTCTGACTCCCCTTGTGTCGCTCTCGGCCTCTTCCGGTCATATTGACGGAGGCGGAGATTGGATCTGGTGAGGCGCCCCTTCCGCGATGCCTCGAAGGAACATGTGCGGACGACCGATCAAACACCGATTGCCGGTGCGGAGATACAGCCATGGTTGGATGTAGCCCAGGCAGCGGGTTGAATGGATTGTCACAAGTCGGCATCCTCTTTGACAACAGGGGAAAGTAGTTCGGAGGGGCTCCGGCTTCCGCTTGCTTACCAGGAATTCTCGTAGGTCAGGCCCAACAGAGCCTGGATAACTTCGCAGAGAAGCTTTTTCGGAGTGTACATGGGACGATACTCTGTAATACCCCTCTCCCGGAATACGTGCTTAGTTACGTAATCAGTCTTTCGACCGTATTTTCCGATTTACCTTCCGTATTTGACCGATTTTAATTTCAAATATCGTTTTCCACTATTTTAGATTTTATGTGATTTTCTAGAATTTTCTGGAATTAAAATGAATTTCTCCGAAACCGGTGTCGGCCAGTACCGCTGGCCGATTTCCGAATTTTTATCTTCCAAACTGTTAAGAATTTCTAGAAAGTCCTGTAGACATTATTGCTTAGAATCATATTTCCTACTTATACTCTTTTTCTGAGAATTTTATAAATTTATGAAAATCCTTTCGGAGTCGGTAAATTACTGATTCCAAGATTTTAACTAAAAATCTATACAGTATTTCTTCAAACGAATTTCACCATTGGTCTTCAAATATTTTTCTTGATTTTGGTAAAATTTCAGACCAATCCGAGATACTTGAATTTCGGACATTTTTCCAAATTTGCAAAATTCCTATTCCACTTCATTTCCACCTCATTTCCCACTCACACTTCACCTAACCCCACTCACTCTCTCCCCTCCCACAGCCGGCCAAGTGGCCAAAGAGAGGACACTCACCTCACCCCCTTTTTACACAAAAGCCCCTCTCATCCATCAAATCCCAACCCCTTTACAAAAATCCCAACCTATAAATTCCTATACATTTGCAAATCACTCTTTTCTCTCTTTCACTTCATCAAGAGAGAACCCTCTCCAAGATCTCCTCCTTCCTCAAACTGAACCCTAGCTCCAAGAACTCCCTAGCTCTTCCCCTCCAGCTCAAGCTTCTGATTTGGAGCTTGGATCGTAGCTCTCTCCGTCGTCGAGGATCACGTGGGAGCTATTCGTCGACTACCCGCTTCCCGGGCTCGTAGAGCTTCGATCTACCGATTCCAAGTGAGTATTCCACTCACCAAGACTTGTATTAGCCCTAGAATACTTATATCTACACTTCTTGTACACCTAGGTCACCAATAACCACGAATTGAACCATCAAACACACTTCCAGAAATTCTGATCTGCTCACTGTTCTTCACAGTATTAGTCGACTCATCATAGGAACTAGTCGACTAGAACACTTAGCTGAAACTTAGTTTTCTGGAAAAACCCAGTATTAGTCGACTTGTCCCAAATATTAGTCGACTAACAAACTCTCTGGAAACCCATATTAGTCGACTCCTAAATTTACCTAGTCGACTAATCCTTCCTGGACCAGAAACCCAACTTTCTGTATCAGCAGACTTAGTCGACTTAAGAGTCCATTAGTCGACTAGAACTCCCTATTAGTCGACTAACCTTCCTACCCTAGTCGACTAACTTCCCTGAAACAGAATTCTAACTCTCTGTATCCCAGTATTAGTCGACTAACCCTTACCCTAGTCGACTAATCCTGACTGTGTGTCATAGTTGATTTCTGTTCTGAATTTGGTTCTTATACTTGATACATGTGTATTATATCTTGCTTATTCATGCTTCAATACTGGCACAACATGACTTATTACTGAATGGATGTATCCCTTGTTACCTCATGACTTATTATTGCATATACTCATTTCATGACATGTTAAACAGTAATATCACCACTTATCATGCCATCTCTTAAAACTAGCATGATACACTTGACTTTTACATAAAAAGCACCAACTTACATATGGGTCGGGGGAAATATGCGGATATCGATATGTGTTCGTGTTTACAGTGGTATTAGGTTGTGCACTATATTTTCCGGTCTTACCTGCGGTACTCCAGGGGACCGAGGGGAGTGCTTCCTCCCTTCCTGTTTACTGTCATGACAAGGGCATACATAAGACCCTCCTGTTAGCCTAGCGGCAGGTTCCGTCTTCAAGCAACGGAACAATACTGGGCCGTGGTCCCGGCATGCACGGGACCCACTGTAAACATAGTTCGTCGGTACAAACGCTGTTTCCAATAACAACCTTGTTTCACTAGGATATGGATCTATGTGCTCTGGGACGCTGGGTCACATAGCTAGATATCACAGTAAGACAAGTAATAATAATAAGACGTTAATTGTAGATTTTTGCATATGATCTTGCCCTATGAGTTTACATCGCTTGTTATTCACTGCCCTTATTCATGATCCTTATGTACTTGACTACTGACTATCTTTTAATTGTATTATATGTCTTGACCCTTTGGATTTGCATATTCAGATTCTGAGACTTGGGACGAAGTGGAGCCTTCCACAGAGGACCGGGCCTATCTTCTGAGCAGGCTGACCAGCTCTAGTCTCATCGTGCCGACTCTTCCTTTTGGTTCACGGGATCTCCGCCCATTTCGTGAGCATTTTTGTATTTTTGGTTGTATAGGATTCATTTTGGACTTGGGTTGTGATAAAGGACACTTGTAAAGTGATTTTGCTTATCATAACTTGTATAGCTTTGTATTTATCTTTTGTAAGTTGGCATATGAATATACCACGCTGTGTGTTGTACTCTGATACTTGTTGTACTTATGCTTAGCGTATATACGTGGGGGCACCATCTGACCTACGTATATGCGTTGCAGTGACGTTCCCGTATCTTTGGGATCGGGGCGTTACAGGTTGGTATCAGAGCCTAGGCTCTCAAACCTAAAAGTACAACCAAGTGGCAAATTCTAGTGATTTGCTAATGCCAACTACAATGTACAAAGTTATATATAGTCCTTCTTGACTTCGTCCTTGATTCGATCCTCGTATCCTAAACTCCTTCCCTTTGTTTCCAATTCCAGATCTTATCCCTTTCGGTATGGAGAGACGTTCGGGTCGCAACAATGTCGGGCAAGTACCGAATGGACCCGTAGGAGGAGAGGGTGCTGATATCCTGAGGATCATTCAGACTATGCTGGGAAACCAGCAACAGCAGATGGAGAATCAGCATCAGCAGACTGAGCTCCTCAGACAGGAGTTGGCAGCCCCGAAGGAGCAGAAGCCGGGGAACATCTCAGACTTCCGACGGCTACAGCCGGCCGTATTCACGGGAGTCGAGAGGCCATTAGAGGCTGAACAGTGGTTAACAGACACCACCGATCTGCTGAACGCCGCCAGGGTGCCTAAGGAGAACCAAGTGGAGGTTGCAAGGATACAGCTGAAGGACATAGCCAGGACTTGGTGGCTTGCAGAGGAGGCTCGCTTGAAGAAGCCTATCTCTTGGGATACGTTCTCCAAGAGCTTTTATAGCAGGTTCTTTCCCGCCACTGCTCAGAAGGACATGGAGGAGCAGTTCATCAAGCTTCAACAGGGGGATAGATCCGTAGATGAGTATGCTGCAGAATTTCTCAGGTTGAGTCGCTTCGCCCCGTACATGATAGCAGATGAGGAGCAGAGGGCAAGCAGGTTTCAGCAGGGTTTACAGATGGAGATCCAGATGTTTCTGATGCCCCAGCAGCTGAAGACCTATGCTGAGGTTCTCACCATCGCTCGAGAGGTGGAGCGTGGGTTTCAGAAGAAGCAAGAGAACCAGGCCATGAAGAGGCCGTTTGTGCCGGTGGGCAGAGGAGGACCATCCAGAGCAGCGAAGGTCCAGGCCAGGCAACCATTCAGGGCAGTTCCTTACCAGGTGGCTCGACCAGGTCTTATCTGCAATTTCTGCCAGAAACCAGGACACTCGCAGCAGGATTGCCGGAGGGCAAACGGATGGTGTTTGGTGTGTGGAGCACGGGACCATGCCGTGGAGACCTGTCCTCACAGGAGAATGGGGTTTGCTAATCAAACCTTGCCGGCACCTCAAGGGCAGAATGGACAGAGGGCACTACCAGGGCCAGTTGGGCAGAGGCACCAGGGACCGGTGATGAGGAGAGCTCTTCCCCTTCCTCCACCGCATGTTGCTCGCCCAGTGCAGAGAGGAGCCCGGACACAGCAGCAGGGCGTGGCAGAGGTCAGGCCTACAACCTGACAGCAGAGGAGGCTGAGGCTTCAGAGGAGGTGATTACAGGTAACATCAGAGTTCATTCTATACCTGTTCTCGCTCTCTTCGATTCAGGCGCATCCCACTGTTACATCTCCGATCATTTTGTGGCTTTACATTCCATACCTGTTAAGGCTTTAGACCGCAAGTGGGAGATAAGTACTGGGAATGGGGTAGTGGTATCTTCTAGAGTTTGTGCTGACTGTCCAGTGGAACTTTGTGGGAAGACCTTGGCCATAGATATGCTCGTACTAGACACCAAAGGGTACGACGTAATCTTAGGCATGACTTGGCTCAGTCAATACTATGCTGTGATCGACTGTAGAGGGAGGAGGATCAATTTCAGAATCCCTCATCAGCCGGAGTTCCAGTTTAGTGGAGAGGTGAAGCCTGCTAAGAAGGAGATTCAGATGACCACTTCGGAGGTTCAGAAGGGAGTGCCAGTGTGGGATGAATTTCCAGAAGTCTTTGCTGAGATTTCAGGACTTCCACCGGAGAGGATAGTTGAGTTCTCCATTGATACAATTCCAGGAGCAGCTCCTATATCCAAGGCTCCGTACAGGATGGCACCGGCAGAGTTGGAGATCTTGAAGAAGCAACTGCAGGAGTATTCGGACAAGGGATTGATTCGGCCAAGCACTTCACCATGGGGAGCTCCAGTGCTCTTGGCGAATAAGAAGGATGGTGGTAAGAGGCTTTGTATTGATTATAGGGAGTTGAACAAGGTCACCATCAAGAACAAGTATCCCTTACCCCGGATTGATGACTTGTTGATCAGCTTCATGGAGCCCGTGTATTTCTAAGTTAGATTTGCAGTCGGGTTACCATCAGCTGAGGGTGAAGAAGGAGGATGTTCCGAAGACGGCATTCAGGACCCGTTATGGCCACTATGAATTTCTAGTTATGCCTTTCGGAGTCACCAATGCCCCTGCGGTTTTCATGGATTTGATGAATCGAGTGTTCTCCCCTTACCTAGATCAGTTTGTAGTTGTATTCATAGATGACATCCTGATCTATTCAAGGAATGAGAAGGAGCATGCAGAGCACTTGAGGATTGTGTTGCAGACCCTTCAGCAAGAGCAGCTTCATGCCAAGAGGAGCAAGTGTGAATTCTGGTTGGATAGCATAGCTTTCCTTGGACACATAGTTTCAGCAGAAGGAATTTCAGTTGATCCTAGTAAAGTCCAGGCAGTGCAGAATTGGCCAGTTCCGAAGACGGTGACCGAGATAAAGAGCTTTCTTGGACTAGCCGGATATTACAGACGCTTTGTCCAGGATTTCTCTAGACTTGCAGCTCCGTTGACCAGGCTCACCAGGAAAGGGAGAGAGAGATACATGGACAGAAGATTGTGATGCAGCATTTGAGCTGTTGAAGCAGAGGCTTATCACAGCCCAATCTTGAGGACTCCTTCAGGAAGAGGAGGGATGGTCATTTTCTGTGATGCATCAGGTAAAGGCCTGGGGTGTGTGCTTATGCAACATGATCATGTTATAGCATATGCATCTAGGCAGTTGAAGCCTCATGAGAGGAATTACCCAACTCATGACTTGGAGTTGGCAGCTGTGATATTTGCTTTGAAGATCTGGAGACACTACCTTCTGGGAGACAAAGTGTTGATATACACAGACCACAAGAGCCTCAAGTATATTTTCTCACAGAAGGAGTTAAATATGAGGCAGAGGAGGTGGTTGGAGCTTATGGCGGACTACGATATTGACTTGCAGTATCATCCAGGCAAAGTCAATACCGTACCGGATGCACTGAGCAGGATGCCGGAGAACAGAGTGCTAGTCCACCTCACGCAGCAGAGGGAGTTGATTCAGGAATTCATCAGATTGGATTTGATGTTAGTGCAAGGAGGTGAGAAGGCCGGGCAGTTCATGGCTTTACAGATCCAGTCATCATTGATAGAGGAGATCAAGGAGACTCAGATGGAGGACCCCAGATTGCAGACATTCAGAGCTCAGGTGGAGGCTGGATTGAGGACTGATCTCAGTATTCGTCCAGATGGTGCATTGTATTTTGGAGATAGACTTTGTGTTCCCCGAGGAGAAGTCAGACAGAAGATTTTGGAAGAAGCACACAGTTCAGCTTATTCTATACACCCTGGGGGAAACAAGATGTACCAGGACCTGAAGAAGCACTTTTGGTGGAATGCTATGAAGAGGGAGATAGCCCAGTTTGTTGCCAAGTGCTTGGTTGCCAGCAGATAAAGATCGAGCATCAGAGACCAGCTGGACTTCTTCAACCTTTGCCGATACCCGAATGGAAGTGGGAGCATATCACCATGGATTTTGTGACGGCATTACCTCGGGGTCCCAGGGGTAATGATGCTGTGTGGGTTATAGTTGATCGCCTCACCAAGTCAGCTCACTTCATACCATTCAGGGTAGGCCAGTCAACAGAGGTTCTGGCAGATAAGTATATGAAGGAGGTGGTTCGTCTGCATGGAGTTCCAGTTAGTATTGTGTCAGATAGAGACACCAGATTCAGATCTCATTTCTGGGAGAGTCTCTAAGAAAGTCTGGGAACTCGTCTGAAATTCAGTACTTCTTATCATCCTCAGACAGACGGACAATCTGAGAGGACTATCCAGATCCTTGAAGATATGTTGAGGGCTTGCATGATTGACTTTGAAGGATCTTGGGAAGACCATCTTCACTTGGCCGAGTTTTCATATAACAACAGCTACCAGGCAAGTATTAAGATGGCACCCTTTGAGGCATTGTATGGTAGGAAGTGCCGATCACCGATTTGTTGGGATGAAGTCGGTGAGAGGAGTCTTTTGGGACCAGAGATTCTGATGCAGACTACAGAGAAAGTCAGAGTTATCAGAAATCATCTCAGGGCTGCTCAGAGTAGGCAGAAGAGTTGGGCAGACACTCGGAGAAGCCATTGGAGTTCCAGGTTGGAGATCATGTATTCTTGAGGATATCACCTACCAAGGGAGTGATCCGGTTCGGTGCTCGTGGGAAGCTAAGTCCAAGGTATATTGGCCCATTCGAGATCCTGGATCGTGTGGGAGATGTGTCCTATAGATTGGCATTACCGCCATCTTTGGACGGGGTGCATAATGTCTTCCACGTGTCTCAGTTGAGGAAGTATGTCAGGGATGACAGCCATATTCTGGATCATTCCGAGCTGGAGCTACAACCGGATTTATCATACCAAGAACAGCCGTTGGCCATCCTGGATAGGAGTGTCAAGACACTGAAGAACAGAGCTATTCCATTGGTATTGGTGTCATGGAACAGGCATGCGCCAGGAGAGGCCACTTGGGAGCGTGAGGACGTTATCCGGGAGCGTTATCCTCAACTTTTCACATCTTGATTGGGTAAGACTCTTTCTTCTACTCTTCTTTACCGTTATCTTTCCTTGTATCCATATCTATCTGTTACTTTTCCTGTTATCTTTCACCTTATGAAATTTCGAGGACGAAATTTTTGTAAGGTGGGTAGATTGTAATACCCCTCTCCCGGAATACGTGCTTAGTTACGTAATCAGTCTTTCGACCGTATTTTCCGATTTACCTTCCGTATTTGACCGATTTTAATTTCAAATATCGTTTTCCACTATTTTAGATTTTATGTGATTTTCTAGAATTTTCTGGAATTAAAATGAATTTCTCCGAAACCGGTGTCGGCCAGTACCGCTGGCCGATTTCCGAATTTTTATCTTCCAAACTGTTAAGAATTTCTAGAAAGTCCTGTAGACATTATTGCTTAGAATCATATTTCTACTTATACTCTTTTTCTGAGAATTTTATAAATTTATGAAAATCCTTTCGGAGTCAGTAAATTACTGATTCCAAGATTTTTAACTAAAAATCTATACAGTATTTCTTCAAACGAATTTCACCATTGGTCTTCAAATATTTTTCTTGATTTTTGGTAAAATTTTCAGACCAATCCGAGATACTTGAATTTCGGACATTTTTCCAAATTTGCAAAATTCCTATTCCACTTCATTTCCACCTCATTTCCCACTCACACTTCACCTAACCCCACTCACTCTCTCCCTCTCCCACAGCCGGCCAAGTGGCCAAAGAGAGGACACTCACCTCACCCCCCTTTTTACACAAAAGCCCCTCTCATCCATCAAAATCCCAACCCCTTTACAAAAATCCCAACCTATAAATTCCTATACATTTGCAAATCACTCTTTTCTCTCTTTCACTTCATCAAGAGAGAACCCTCTCCAAGATCTCCTCCTTCCTCAAACTGAACCCTAGCTCCAAGAACTCCCCTAGCTCTTCCCCTCCAGCTCAAGCTTCTGATTTGGAGCTTGGATCGTAGCTCTCTCCGTCGTCGAGGATCACGTGGGAGCTATTCGTCGACTACCCGCTTTCCGGGCTCGTAGAGCTTCGATCTACCGATTCCAAGTGAGTATTCCACTCACCAAGACTTGTATTAGCCCTAGAATACTTATATCTACACTTCTTGTACACCTAGGTCACCAATAACCACGAATTGAACCATCAAACACACTTCCAGAAATTCTGATCTGCTCACTGTTCTTCACAGTATTAGTCGACTCATCATAGGAACTAGTCGACTAGAACACTTAGCTGAAACTTAGTTTTCTGGAAAAACCCAGTATTAGTCGACTTGCCCCAAATATTAGTCGACTAACAAACTCTCTGGAAACCCATATTAGTCGACTCCTAAATTACCTAGTCGACTAATCCTTCCTGGACCAGAAACCCAACTTTCTGTATCAGCAGACTTAGTCGACTTAAGAGTCCATTAGTCGACTAGAACTCCCTATTAGTCGACTAACCTTCCTACCCTAGTCGACTAACTTTCCCTGAAACAGAATTCTAACTCTCTGTATCCCAGTATTAGTCGACTAACCCTTACCCCTAGTCGACTAATCCTGACTGTGTGTCATAGTTGATTTCTGTTCTGAATTTGGTTCTTATACTTGATACATGTGTATTATATCTTGCTTATTCATGCTTCAATACTGGCACAACATGACTTATTACTGAATGGATGTATCCCTTGTTACCTCATGACTTATTATTGTATATACTCGTTTCATGACATGTTAAACAGTAATATCACCACTTATCATGCCATCTCTTAAAACTAGCATGATACACTTGACTTTTACATAAAAAGCACCAACTTACATATGGGTCGGGGGAAATATGCGGATATCGATATGTGTTCGTGTTTACAGTGGTATTAGGTTGTGCACTATATTTTCCGGTCTTACCTGCGGTACTCCAGGGGACCGAGGGGAGTGCTTCCTCCCTTTCCTGTTTACTGTCATGACAAGGGCATACATAAGACCCTCCTGTTAGCCTAGCGGCAGGTTCCGTCTTCAAGCAACGGAACAATACTGGGCCGTGGTCCCGAGCATGCACGGGACCCACTGTAAACATAGTTCGTCGGTACAACCGCTGTTTCCAATAACAACCTTGTTTCACTAGGATATGGATCTATGTGCTCTGGGACGCTGGGTCACATAGCTAGATATCACAGTAAGACAAGTAATAATAATAAGACGTTAATTGTAGATTTGTTGCATATGATCTTGCCCTATTGAGTTTACATCGCTTGTTATTCACTGCCCTTATTCATGATCCTTATGTCACTTGACTATCTTTTAATGTTATTATATGTCTTGACCCTTTGGATTTGCATATTCAGATTCTGAGACTTGGGACGAAGTGGAGCCTTCCACAGAGGACCGGGCCTATCTTTCTGAGCAGGCTGACCAGCTCTAGTCTCATCGTGCCGACTCTTCCTTTTGGTTCACGGGATCTCCGCCCATTTCGTGAGCATTTTTGTATTTTTGGTTGTATAGGATTCATTTTGGACTTGGGTTGTGATAAAGGACACTTGTAAAGTGATTTTGCTTATCATAACTTGTATAGCTTTGTATTTATCTTTTGTAAGTTGGCATATGAATATACCACGCTGTGTGTTGTACTCTGATACTTGTTGTACTTATGCTTAGCGTATATACGTGGGGGCACCATCTGACCTACGTATATGCGTTGCAGTGACGTTCCCGTATCTTTGGGATCGGGGCGTTACATACTCCATTCTTCTTATCCCTGCAAAAGGGATTAGCACTGAATAGTGCTTCAGATCTAGATTCGCCAGCAGGTGCGAACTTAGTGCTTGATGAACTAGAGAGCGGAGCACGCCGAGGTGCTTTATCCGCTATTCCGCCGCGAAGGAGATTAGCCTTAGATGACTCTTTGGCCTTAGCCTCGCGGCCATGGATCCAATGAGTATGCTTTGGTATGGTGGCTTCGCTTGTGAAAGCGAGGCTGTCAGAAGGCTTTGCTGCCTTTGATTTGAGCGACGGTATGATCGCCGTCGGGACTTCATGATTGGCAGCATCGTTAGGGTAGATAGGCATCTTACCCTTTTCTTCGCGGGAGAGGCGCAGTTTCGGCGTGACTACACCGGAAACCTCGGTTGGAGACTTCTGCTTGGGCTTCCATATCCGCCTTGACCGAAGATGCTTAGGTTCACGAGGAACCTGAATAGCCACACGCGGGGCTGTGGGGTGTTGGCAGAATTCTGCCTCTGGTTTCTGATTTGAAACCTTGGTCGTGAAGACCTTCCTATGCTTCCGTGCTCGAAGCGTCAGGTCACCCCCAGAGAGGACTTCTTCAGGTCTTCCTTGGTCGATCTGGATGACCAAGTTCTCAAGAGTGCAGGGCTCGGTCTGTGGGCATGCTTCCTTGTTGCGCCAGAGCACCGCAGCAGGTTTGCAGGGAACCTTTTCAGTCTCCGCAGAGACTTTCCTTGAAGATTTAGCCAGAGAAGCTCTGGCTGCACCGACTTTGTTGAATTCAGAGATAGACCCGAAGGTCTGATCGTCGCATTGCGACACTTGATTCTCAGCAGAGGAGAATATCGTCCCTAGCGGAGTCGCCATCTTGTTTTCCATTATGTTTGCAAAAGGGGAAAACTTACAATAAAAAATTGAGGAGCTAAATTACAAGTATTCTTAAAAAGATTACAAGTAGATCTCCTCAGAGATTCTGGAGAAGTGTGCCGATAGGAGTCTGGTCAGCGCGCGACCACTTTGTCCCTTTGACGATGCGAGCGATGAGATTCCCTTCTCGCCTGGTTCGGGGAATCAGAGAACAGAAGGTTGGTAGAACCCTCTTGCTGCTTCTCAAAATCGCCTTCGATAAGGAATTCCTTCTCGCCTGGTTCCGGAGATTCCTTGAGAAGAAGGACGATGTTAGGGTATCAACACCCTGGTTAGAGAAAGCAATTCTCTAAAAGATCTCTGAATTCGAGAGCGCGCGGTGCGTTATGAAGAAGCCTCTGCTTGTGGAGTCCTCCCGTATGCATGTGTCTCTGTCTCCTTGTACCCATGGCGGGCTATTTATTGGGAGAGCAAGGGTATAATTGTTCCTTGAAGATATGGAAACAGATTGAATCAAATCTGTTTAAATCTGAAAATTAGCCTTGCTGCGAGGCTAGGATAGCTTCTGTGGAGCTAGAATTGGCAGGTCGGTTGATCTGTTTTGATCCTTTCTATATTGTTGGGAGATTCTCCTTGATCCTCTTACTCGTTTCAAGAGAGTCAAGAGATAGCGGCAATCACCTGCCATATTTGAATCCTGATTGGATTTGATTTGTTTTGAATCCAATCTCATCAGGAGATTTGATTGGTCAAAGGTTGACCGTAGTAGATCAATAGCGGAGCTGCCCGCTTTGAAGCTCATAGCGGAGCTAAAGGCAATCCTTGGCGAAATCCGAAAAGAGGCTTTTCGGCGAAGCTGTCAATTAGCTTCCTGGCGAAGTTGGATGATGCTAGCCTCTCAATCGAGGCTATCTCCTTGGGCTAATGTAATGCTAAATGCTAGCATCTTAGACCTGCTGAGGTCTGTTTAGAAACGTCCCGGGCTCACTGTTCTGCTTGCTGGATCAGTGGAGTCCAAGCTGCTTCCTTGTCCCTTGGAGGTGGATGAAAACTGGTCTTCAGCTCGTCTGCCACTTGTCTTTTGTAAATGTCAACAAGTTAGACATTTGTTCAGACCAATAAGAATCTTGTCTTTTTAAGTGTCAACAACCCTAAAGAAGCAGCATCTATCTGACGAAGGTCTCTTCATTTTTACTACGATCTAACAGTAAAGACATTCAACCGTCGCTCATATGACGGTATCCTCCTCCGTTACCTTCT
This sequence comes from Agave tequilana, assembly GCA_038442645.1. NCBI lineage: Eukaryota > Viridiplantae > Streptophyta > Magnoliopsida > Asparagales > Asparagaceae > Agave > Agave tequilana. The sequence continues at coordinate 98,877 of JAVJIF010009328.1, read as the reverse complement.
AATTCAGAGGTACAAAGAGTGCTTAAAGAAGCGCATGATAGCATATGCGGAGCTCATCAACCAGGTCCAAAACTCAAGGACCGATTACACAGGCTTGGATATTATTGGCCGACCATATAGCCGATGCCATCCAATATGCACGAAGGTTTAAAGCCTACCAAATCTATGCGGACTTCATACATCAACCTCCTAAGTTGCTCTATCCAACCATTGCTTCGTGGCCATTTGAAGCATGAGGAATAGATGCCATAAAGCCGATTAGCCCCTCTTCAGCAAAAGGTCACCAGTTTATCTTAGCAATAACCGATTACTTTTCAAAGTGGGCAGAGGCCATACCGCTTGTGGAAGTTAAAACATCTAATGTGGTTAATTTTATTAAACACCATGTCATCCATCGATTGGTATCCCTAGGCAGATATCCATGATAACGGTCCCCAATTCGTGAGCCAGGTATTCTACCGGTTTTGTGATAAGTACCGGATTCAGAATGTGGCATCAACTGCTTATAACCTTACCGCTAATGGCTTGGCGAAAGCATTCAATAAGATAATTATCAAGCTGCTCAAAAATTCGCTTCATCAAATAAGCGAGATTAGAATGAGAAGCTTAGTGAATGTCTTTGGGCCTATTGAACCACAGTTCGGATCCGACAGGCAATACACTTTTTCCCTAGTATACGGGTGCAAAGCGGTCATACCGCTAGAAATCTAGATGCCGTCATTACGAGTCGCTTTAATGACTAGAATGACAAAGGAAGACAATAATCGCTTGCGCCTCCAAGAGCTCGAAGCCTTAGATGAGAAGCGTTTACAAGCTCAACAATAAATTGAGTTGTGTCAAGCGCGAATCTTGAAGGCCTTCAATAAGAAGGTTAAGCAAAAGATTTTTCAGAAAGGAGATTTAGTTTTAGCCGTCAGACGACTGATGATCATGAGGCACAAAACCAAAAGCAAATTTTAGCTAAAATGGGAAGGACCGTTTGTGATAGAAACAGTCTATTCAAATGGAGCATATCGCCTTATGATTTCAGACGGAGACTTACTCATGATGCCAATCAACGACAAGTTCCTAAAGAAGTATTATCCTTGATAAGATCCTTCTCATGATCAAGTTAACATTACACCTTTGATCAAGACCTTCAGATCCAAGATATGCAGAAAAAGCACTCCTCTCTTTCTCTAACGAGATCATACAACCATAAACCAGTATCGAGCCGAGCGAACACCAATTGTATCAAAGAAGAGCCAAGGTTACGAATTCACTGTCGGCTAGTATCGAGCCGATCGAACGCCTTCAACATTGAAGAAGAAAACAAGGGATCAAGTTATTTTTGTTGGAACTTGCTTTTGATGATACATTTGTGAAACCATTTCAATGGAGCTCTTTTGCACAAGTCTATTCAAGAGTTCTACATGATCAAGACTTCCCAAAGAGAGTTGCTATGGATGTGTATTGTAATGCTTAATAGTATGTTAAAAGCCTTGAATACACATACACATCATTAGTCTATTAGTAGACTTGACCTTCCTATTAGTAGACTTGACCACCTATTAGTAGACTTGACCCTTCCTATTAATAGACTTAACCCTTGCTATTAGCAGACTTGACCCTTCCTATTAGCAGACTAATAGGGTTATTAGTCGACTTATAAAAAAGACTAGTCGACTAATACATGTTATAGTCGACTTATAATTCTTGATGGTCGACTAATTATACTTTCCAGAAACTTGAATATATGTTTCAGTCTTATGTAGTCGACTTATACCTAGGATTAGTCGACTAACCCAGTCTAAATTGCCTACCCTAGTCGACAACCCCCAACCCTTAATCGACTTATAGCAGTTTGTAACTGTTGTACAGTTATTGTATTCTGGTATTTATCCAACGTTTCAAAATTCAAATTTGTCCTAATAACTACCCTAACTGACTATAGATTTCAGCTATAAATAGGGTTATTACCTTAGGTTTAAAATACAAATTCAAATCTATAGTTTTCTGACCAAAAATCTTGTTCAAAATTCTGGTTCTCTGAAAATTGTTCCCACTTTCTGTTTCTTCACCAAATTCCTACTCCAAAGTGAAGATTTCTGAAAGTCAACCTATAATAGCCCTTGTTCACAAGCACATTCAGATTCAAGGCTTATAGGAAAGTTTGTAATCACTCAAAGGAAACATTGTACAAGAGCGTCTTCTTGGTGTAGAAGAGAAGTTGTACAAGGTGTTGTGGTCTTCTTTGTTGTAAGAAGAGTTGTATACATTTGGCAAAGGGGATTTGTCAAGTGGGATACAAGGTGTTGATTTTGGGTGTACAAAGTCAAAGGATAAAGAAAAATCTCAAGCAGGTGGCTTGGGGACTGCATGTAGGTCACAAGGACCGAACCAGGATAAATCTCTCGTGTTTGCGTTTGCTTAACTTTTTTGAGATTTAATTTCCTTTTATTGTAAGTTCTTTATTTATTTAACTCTAATCATCCTTTGTTTAGTATATGTGTTGACATTGTATTTTAGATCCACAATTGGCATCATCTCGGGATCAACAATTGGTATCAGAGCCCTGCATATCCAGTCAACAATCTATAAGGATGGCAACGGAGTTCCCTTCGTCACAATTCAAAGAAATTCAACTCCGTTTGTAAAGTAAAATCCTGAAATTGACCAGGGATACCGGTCGACATCGATTTTGAAGATTTTCTAATTTAATTCGAAAATTTTCAAAAATCATGAAATATCTAAAATATTGGGAAACGGTGTTTAAAACTGAAATTGGTTAAATCTGACTACCGGAAGACCAAATCGAGTAATACACTAGGATCGGGTCCCCGATTCAGACCAGGGCTGACTCTGAGTACACGAATCCGGATCTAATAAAAAACAATCGCATAAAGAATCATAAAACAAAAACAAATAAGGGAAGCAAATTGAAAAAATACGATCGGGAGTTTGAATACGTAACTAAGTACGTATTCTAAAAACAGAGTGTTACAGGGGCACTCTCGAACTTATATATATTATGATTGTTGATAGCCGAGATTGTGATCTCGAGAATGTGTTAAGCATACTGGTTATGCCTGAAATTGTATAATTGTAATACAGGACATTGTAGTAATTACAGAGGAGATGATTTCGAAATTTAGAAGAAAATCAAATATTATTATATGGATCGAGAATTATAAAAACTGGGACTATTACATAAGGCAACATTTGCTAAGTTATTCAAAGACACTTTTGTGAAGCTATGAAAATTGCTAGACATTGTGTTTATGTAAAAAAAATTGAATTAAGGGAGGATGTTGAAACTATATTTCAATTTCAAATTATGTTAGTAAAGACTTTGGTCAAAGTTGAGTTAAATTAGAAGTATCTATTTAGAAGAGTTTTTTATTTCTTTAAGAGTCAAAAGTCTAATTACGATTGGAATCGAAGATAACAATTATTTGAAATTCCATATAATAGTGGTAGTACTTGATTATTAAAGTTTGTATAAGAATAGAATATAGGAGAATTTGTATTCCTATACATGAAGCAACTGCTTAATTTTGTATGAAAAAATTATATGAGAAATTGTATAAAAATTATTAGAGCCAATAAAGTAAAATAACTATTTTTTGTCTTTACGTACATTTACTATTTTTTCTTTTCTCTCTTCCATGTATAATTTTTTAATCCAAGGTTATTAGCTTGATGAGGACCTTCGCTGTAAAAGCTGGGCGATATGGGCCTACGATATGACAGTTGCCGTACAAACCCCTCTGTTCGTGGGCGCCCATTCAATCAAAGTTCTGATTCATTTCTTTGCGTTTGGTTTTAGTTACTTGTTTACCTTCATGTTTAAGTTAAACTTGTTTATTACTATAAATGTTACGAGCAAGCTAATTAAGTATCAAGTCTAGCATTCAGACTTCTTGAAGCTGACACGTTTTCGATGTATACTAAGAGTTTCTAACTGATACTTTAACGAAGAAAAAAATATATAATTCAAAACTTTTTTCACAAGCCTCTTGCATTTCATTATGTAAGCACTTCATGCAATAGTAGGATACTTATTTAATGGGCGTATATATAATTTGCGAAAAAAATATTTCCTACATATATTTGAAAATATCATATATCGAGGTTATCCAAGTGGAACACGAGCGAATCAACTTAGGGCGTGTTTGTTTCACTGTAAAAGTCCGTAAGTCGCAAGTGACAATTACGACTTACAACTTAAGGTATTTATTGGGTGGTGAGTTGCAAAATACACTTGCATCCCATTACGTTTCATTTGCAACACGAACGGTTAATTTTATGGTCATGCACATCCCACTTACGACTCACTTGGAGCACAAACAGTTAATTTTTTTATCAACAAATTTGTATTGATAACAGTTAATTATAATTATATTAATATTTTTATTATTAGATTAATCTTTTTAAATTATGAGATTTTTTAGTTATTAAATTGTATATAATTATTAGATGAATTTTTATTAAAATTCAATAATTTTTAATATTAGAATTTTTTATTACTAGAATAATATAATGTATTTCACTTAACTTTAATTTCTTACTTTACTTATATATTACTAATATTTAATATAAATTTAATAAGTTTTGATTGTTAGATTAAAATTTAATTATTTAATAAATTTACTTATTAGTTTTTTAATTTTTTAATTTTAATTATTAATTATATTATAATTCTAATTAATTTAATTTATTTTTAATTATTTAATATTTTTAATATTTACTTTTTTTAGTATTTATTAGTATTTTTATTTTTAAATCACCAAGCTGTTAATTTTCTGGTCAATTTTTTTACTTACAAATTATATATTACGACAACCAAACACCGTAAAATACAATACACTTTACCGCTTATAATTTTACATTATCAATCAAATATTGTAAAACTTACTTGTATTTAACTCACTTACAACTATAAAAGAGTGACTTACGATAGATAGTTTGAACTTACAACCGTAAAAGAGTGACTTACGATAGTTTGAATTTGGCTTATTTATAAATTTGAGCAATTGGGTCAAGCTAAATATCGATCAAACACATGTCCTGCAACTGTGACTGTAGTGTATTGGTAAATTTCTTTGCTGTGCATATGTTTCAAAGAAAAAAAATCAAGTCTTGGCTTCGTTTCTACTAGGATAAGATTAACATAGACGACTAGACCCTGATCCAAACGATCGCTCTACGTAAAAAGACAGGTTTTGACTCATTTTACATAAGGGTTATCAAATAATTAGATCATGTAAACTCATTATCACAAGAGAAAAATAGGGGGAAAAAATTAACGCTGACACGCCCGCTGACATGGAAGCGGGTCCCGGCTGACCAATAACAACCCCACACTTGATCATTTTTTTTTTTAATCTCGCATCCGAGATGCTGGGCCCGACGTGATCCCTCCCGGGCCCGACTAATCATTGCACGAAAAATTCAACAAAACCGTGGCGCTCTCAGCCGGCCGCGCGCAGGCTCGCCACGCCCCCTTTCCTTGCTCAACACGTCATCCACCGTACAAGTGGCGAGCTGTGGTCCCCTCGCGGCACCAGTATTCCCCTTATTAATACCCCCTCCCGGTTCTCATCTCCTGAAATCGCTGCTTCATTCTTCGATCTTCTCAAAAAAAAAAAAAAAAAAAATTCTATGCTTTAGGTCGCTTTATCGACCTTTCGGTTTTCTTCAGCTGCAATTTTCCTCTCAGATTCTCAGCCTCCTCGCTCTTCAAAAACCATGAGAGATCTCAAAGGAGAAACAAAAAGCCCACAATCTAAAACTCAAAAGAGCTCTAAATTATTCAATCTCTTGCGCTCAGACCTCACGGTTATTTCCCCGCGCTCCGACGTGTCACCGAGATCGAGCACAAACTCCGGCCCCGCGAGCCCTGGCTACTCCTCCGACCGCTCGAACTACAACACGAGCGTCGAGGACTTCCCTTACATGTCTCCTTGGAACGCGGCGGCCTCGCCCTTTGTCAAATCCCCGTGGACCCGCCGCTCCGCCGCCGTCGATCCTCTCCCCGACGAGCCCTCGACGGGGCTCGTCGGCTCTTTGATTCGAGAAGAGGGTCATCTCTACTCCCTCGCCACCTCCGGCGATCTTTTGTACACCGGATCGGATAGCAAAAATATCCGGGTGTGGAAGAACTGCAGGGAGTTCTCGGGTTTCAAATCCGGCAGCGGGCTCGTCAAAGCCATCGTCATCTCGGGTGACAAAATCTTCACCGGTCATCAAGATGGCAAGATTCGCATATGGAAGGTCTCGTCCAAAAACCCAACTGTCCACAAGCGCGTCGGGACTTTGCCGAGGCTGAAAGATTTTCTCAAGAGCTCAATCAACCCCTCGAACTATGTTGAAGTGCGCAGGCACCGCAACACTGTCTGGTTGCGACATTTCGACGTCGTGTCTTGTCTCAGCCTCGACGAGGATGTGGGCCTTCTTTATTCTGGTTCGTGGGATAAGACTGTGAAAGTGTGGAGAATCTCAGACTCAAGGTGTCTCGAGTCGATAAGCGCCCACGACGACGCGATCAACTCGGTGGCCGTTGGATCCAACAATCTCGTTTTCACCGGGTCCGCTGACGGCACGGTCAAAGTGTGGAGGCGAGAGGTGAATGAAAAAAATGGAGTTACGAAGCACATGCTGGTTAAGATTTTGTTGCGGCAAGAGAGCGCGGTGACAACGCTGGCGGTTTCGCATGTGGCCGGCGTGGTATACTGCGGGTCATCGGACGGGGTGATCAACTTTTGGGAGAAGGGGCGGAGGCTGGTCCACGGTGGGGTGCTCCATGGGCACAAGCTAGCGGTGTTGTGTCTGGCAACGGCGGGGGGTTTGGTGATAAGTGGCTCTGCTGACAAGACGATCTGCGTGTGGCGGAGGGATTGGGCTGGAGCCCACACGATGATATCAGTGCTCACCGGTCACACGGGGCCCATCAAGTGTCTGGCGGTGGCGGAGGACCGGGCTTATGGTGGCCCGATGGGCCAAGGTGGATCCTCTATAGTGGCAGCTTGGACAAGTCGGTCAAGGTCTGGCGGGTGGCTGAGGCGCTCGATACTCGCACATAACGAGGACAACGTGTATGGGCCCTTGATCCAATATTTTGAAACAAGGAAATGAATGGACCGCTTAAATAAGTGTTGTTAAATGTAAATCAAGAATTATTGGCGTCTCTCTCGATTTCTGTACAGAATAAGAAGAGGAGAATTTGACCGCAGGGGTTTGGACTGTGGTACGTCATGCTTTTGTAACAAATTTTTATAACTGATTTGAGTGGTATTTCACCTTAAGAGTGCCATTCACTTGTGTGTGAGTTGTATATGTGGAGAAAAACAAACTCCACTGTTTGGCTGGCTGTTTTTATTATACACAAGGGGTTGAGTCAAGGTTAGACTATCAATAAAAAAATATGGGGGTCAAGAAGTTACAAGATTAATTAGCATACAGTTCTCGATTTTGGATTTTTTTTTTTTTTTTAATCTTTTCCTTTTTGTTCCTCACAAGAGAAGAGAAGGCCGAATTTAAACCTTTAACCTCTCTTAACCATGCTACTAAGGGGCCATTTGTTTCGCGTAAAACTCCGTAATTCGTAAATGACTTACTACCCAGTTACAATTACGGCGTTTGTTTGGACCATAATTCGTAAAAGACTTACGTGACTCAACTAACACTCACTTGCAACCCAGTTACCACTCACTTACAGCCCAGTTACAGTTAATTTTGTGATCATACAAATTTGTAGGGGTGGCAGACGGGTCGCGACCCGCCAGACCCGACCCGACCCGACCCGGAGTTAGCGGGTATGGGTTTGGGCTAATTGGGTTTGGGTCGTAATCGGGTCGACCCATCTAACCCGATTATTAAATGGGTCGGGTAGACCCGAACCCGCCAGACCCGCTTGACCCGCCAGACCCAATTATTCTCTCTCCTCCTCGGCCTCCTCCCCTTCGATCTCCTCCACCGCCGCCACCGCCTCCTCCCCTTGACCTAAATTAAATTGTCAAAAAATATGCGTGAGCTCAATTTCGAACATGTGACCTCTAGTGTATGAGTTTAGTGTGATGACCAACCATATCACCAAACAATTTAGTAAAATAGCGTAAAGAAATTGTATTTAAGGCTTAATAATCGGGTCAAATGGGTCGGGTCGGGTCGACCCGATTAAGTCTGGGTCGGGTCTGGGTCTGAATTTTTTACCCATATAATAAACGGGTCGGGTCGACCCGACCCGATTATTATATGGGTCGAGCAGTAATTGGGTCGGGTCGGGTCGACCCGACCCAATTGCCACCCCTACAAATTTGTAATATTTTTTATATTAATATTAAAATTTTTTAATATTTAACTTTTTTAATATTTATTTGCAGTATTAAAACTTTTAAAATTGTAAAATAGTTAATTTTGTGGTCAACTTTTTCACTTACGAATTATACATTACGACAATCAAACACCGTAAAGTACAATACACTTTCCCATTTTACAATTTTATATTACCAACCAAACACCGTAAAATTTACATACATGTAACTCATTTACAATTATAAAAGACTTCACCAATTACAACTACGAATTACGGCCAGTGACAACAACCAAACATATCCTAAGAGAAAAATATATTATCACTGTGTTACAGTAGCACTTGTCCGGGCCAAGATACTTAAATAACTCAATATATCTTAACTCAGACCTTGCCTCTTTAAATTGTTTCCTTTGAACACTGATTGGATGGATCGGATGGATCGGATTTTGGTATTTTCAATATCCTTATCTACTTCAATTAAGCATTGAGGTATGGAATATCAATGGGTTACTGATATTTGTACATAGTCTTTGAAGCAGATGTTGACATGGATCAACGTCAAGAAAAAATATTGGAATTGTCTGAGAAAAAGAAAAAACTTATTGCCTATCATGGTTTGGGAATAATAAAGACATAGTGATATGACACTCAAAATGTTGCTAACATATAGATAAGTAACAACAAAATACTTATGATAGCTCTACACCACACTCTAGTGGTAAATTGTAGAAAACCCTTTTGTTTTATTGAAATAAGTGAAAAGCCTTCCGCTCTTTGAGGAAAAATACAAATTTACGACTAGAGAAATTTGAAGACGACATTTTGAATAAGTTCATAATTTTGCAAGTACAAGAGAACTCGTCTTGGTCACAGAGATCAAATAGGGTAAGCAGCGTAGCTAACGCCACAAACAAACGGGACAGTTATGTAAAGAAAGTGCCCGTGTCGCCTCAAAATCCATGGATGAAACATTTTAACAAGTTCTCTAATTCCTCGACTCGAGCTTTTGTTTCCTTCGAATGAGAACAAAACTCGAATCAAGAAGTGGGGGACATATAATGAATATAATATCCATATTGGATGACAAGATGCGGGAACAAAGATTTGAGGACCCATATCAAAAGCCCTGAGCTTAGGAGTCAGTGGGGCCGTTATCTTCGGTAGAGAAAACAACAAGGGATTCGGTTCATGTGTTTAGCCACACACACATACAATAAGAGAGCTAATATGACGTTGACACGTGAATTGAAACTCTTATAATCCCTTATAATATGTGTGTGAGGCCCACACACATAACATATTATAAGAGGATCAGTTCACGTGTCAACGCCGGATTGACCATCTTATCGTATGTGTGTGTGGTTCACACAGATGAACCGAACTTGAATTTTAGGTGATCCTTCACCAAATAAATTGGTCAAAAGGAATTCACACAGGTAAAAGATCCAAATCCTAACTTTTAGTTTCAGTTACAATTCTTCATATTTGAGACTGACTTAAACGTCGTAGTAGAATAGCAAAGAAATTTGGCCTCCAAGGCCCAATCGAACCGCTCTCTCATAGCCATTTATTGCTTTTTGATAAGAACATAACTAAGAAAATAAAACTATATATACTACTACTCCACTGAAGTGAAATTAAAAGGAGATCAATCACCGCCATTCAGCTGTCTAAATTGTCGCTCAATTTCGGCCGGAGAGATTGTAATACCCGGTTATTAAACCCGAAATTAATATCTTAATATTTGATTAATGAGATTTTTAAATTCATATGATAATTAAATTAATTATTTCGGTGTGAATTGAATTTCAGTAATTCATTTAGAAAAATCCGGATTGGAATTTAATTTATCTATTATACTGAATCAAATAGTATGATTAATACCGATATATATAAATATATGATAGTATACTTATATGAGAGTGAATGTATAACATTCGAATTAGTTAAACTTTAATTTAATTGTGGTTTCTGAATTTTCGTGCAATGCCGATGATGGGAATCAGTAATCTTTGTATTATTGGAAAAAATTTCGGGAATTATTTGTTAAATTTTTTATTTCATTTCTTAAAGGGAATTTTGTTTGATCTCAAGTTTGTGGGGCCCACTTAAGTTATTAATATGAAAATGTTGGTTTATATGTGGGCATTTCATCTAGTTGGTTATTTTAGAATTTACCCATATGTGTTGAAATTGAAATTTAATACAATTATATCAAGGTTAATGATTGGTTAAAGAGTGGATTAGATGAGATGGAGTTGGTGTGGTGATAAGTCACGGGAGTGGTTGAGGGAAATGAGGCGGAAAATGTGGGGGGAGGTGTGTAGAAATTTCTGCACAAATTTTGAAGAGGAGAGGGGGAGAATTATTTTCTCTCATCTCACTCTCTCTGGTTCTTCTCCCCCTCTCCCTCACGCAAGCCCTCTCTTCTTTCTTTCTCATTGTTTTTCCTTTCTTTCTTTCTCTCTCTTCCTCTCGCTAGTCGGTGCCATAGGCCGAATGGGGGAGCACCGGAACGATCGAGCCGGAGTAGCGGCGGGGGTGCAACAACAGCACACCCACCCCTTTCTCTCTTGCACTCTCCCTCTTTCTCTCTGCTTGTGGCGGCAGTAGGGTGATGCCGGCAGGGCGGCAGTGGCCGGCAGACGGCGGGTGATGGGCCAGGCCCGATGTTCAGCGGCGCCAGGGAGGGTAGCACCTCCAGGCGCTGTTGTTGTTGTTTTGGGTTGAAGAAACCCATAACGGGTCTGAACTCTACCTGACCCATTAGAGAACCCGACCAGCCCATTAATTTAAGAAAGGTAAAGTTCATTTAGACATCTGATGAGAAATTAATTACATGTTGGACCTTATAATTTACAAGACTGATTTGTTAATTACCAAATTTGGTTTTCGAACAATATCTCGGCCATCAGAAGTCGGATTCGGATCATTTTGGAGCTGTTGGATTCATGAAAATGAGAACTACGTGTCACAATGTTAGTATGCAGTATTGAGTGTTCAAGAATTTATCGAACGTTGGTGAGTGGAAGTCTTTTCTTCAGTTAAGTTTCTTAAATTAGTGATAATCGAAAATAAGTAATTTTGATAATATTGATCCAATAGAATTAGAAAGGTCATTAAATGGGTGAGTGAAGCCTCGTGTGTTAATCGAACATCATGTTATGAAAGATAATGAATTGTGAATGTGGTATTACAAATATGTGTGTGAACATAATACGGGTATGATAATAAATTGTGATTTGTTATTATGAATAATTAGCGTGAAATCAGAAATGATTAAAAGAATAATGAAATTGTTTAATGGTGATTAGCTATGACCAGTTGCTAGCTAGTAAGCATTTCATGTGGATTGAAAATTAAATTCTTTGTAATGTTAATTCATGGATAAGTAGTGGAAAATCAAAAATTTCATTTATAACTAACAACAAATGGGAACCCTTAAAGTGATGAAGTACGATGAATGATAAATTCTATGTGTGATACTTGGATATGTTTGATTATGGATAATAATTCGCTAAACTGATGACTAATATGAAATCGGTAGTCGTGAAAACAGAAAGGGTTAGACCGGTAATTGTTGTGGGATAATAGTCGATTAAAAATAGTAATAATTCATAACTGACTCAATGAATGAATAACTATGGCACTAGAAATGGTCTGATTGCATCAGGTGTACTTGATAAAAATAAGTATAATGTGATAAGTTGGTTAATCGAAATTTCAAAATTTCTTAGCTGGTCTCGAGGTTCACATCTCTATATTGATATCGATTGTATTTAGTCGGTGATAGACAAATAATTAGATATTAAGGACACAGATGATGAGAATTGAGCATCGTGTCAATGTGAATGTAAATCCAGTGCTAGTAACATGTACATGTATATAAAATTAATAGAGAATAACTATAGAAGCTGATGAACTGAGAACTTGATAGTAAATAACTCATTGATATTGATTGCTAATTGATATGTATGATAAGACATATGTGTATATATGTGCGTATGCTTCATTGTATGAAGCACGCAGACCCATATGTCAATATACACCATTCCAATAATAACACTGGTCTATATATGTAAAAGTGATTATAAGAAGTTTCTCAAAGAACTAAACAGATAAACCTAGAATTAGAAGGTGAAAAATAAATAATGAACTCATGTGCTCGTTGATTATACTTGTGAATACTTGTGCTCGGACAAATATGTATGTGTGATTATGTTAGTTAACCACCTTGATGATAAATGAAAACCTTGTGCGATTGGAATTGAGTATATGTGTGGGTGCTAGAAACAATTCTATGAACATTTAATCGAATAGTTGGTGATTAGTGAAATTTGCTAGTGTGAGTACCAGTTCTCGAATTGAGAATAGTATAGCAATTAGCTGATAAACTTAATTATAAATGATTGAATAATTTTGAGATGTATACACATGCGTCAATATGAATGTGAAATTGTATGTGAATATCCGAAATCCTAATTATCAGCAAGTAATCATATTATTTTTGTTAAATGATCGAATTGTAATAGATAATTAACATTGGTTATACCGGTAGGTGTTGACACTCTAAAAGGACAAAACTCTCATACTTCTCTTCAACCAGTCCAAACGATGTCTAACTTGTAAACAGTTACAAAAGACAAGTCGTGGACAAGCTGACGACTAGTTTTCGCCCTTCGCCGAGGAACAAAGTAACGATTTGGACTCTACTGATTTAGTAAAGCAGATAGTAAGACAAGGTTGCCTATGAAGAGGTCAAAGTAGGCATATGAAGTTAGGTCTGATCAAACACCTAGCCTCACATAAGCCCAAAAGAGAGCTAACTTTGCTAAAAGGCCAAAGCCACTAGCTTCGCACGAAGCTCCCATCAGCCCACTGAAGGCTAACTTTAAGCTTCGTCAGAAGCTTTATTTCCAGTTTCGCTGGAGATGAAGTGGTCCAGCTCTACTCTGAGCTAACTCCTAAGTTCGCCTGAAGCCTCACCCAGCTCTGCTCTGAGCTAATTTCTAACTTCATTTGAAGTTTTGAATATAACTTCGTCTGAAATGAGCTTCGCATGAAACTTTCATTTAGCTTCGTGGCGAGCTTCACCAGGTCATCAATTGACTGTTTCAAAATCCTACGAGGGATTAATGGTCCCGATACTTTAGTAGGGTTAATGCCACTTTAAGTGGGCGGTTACACCTGCCCACTTCGTCCCACATTAAGTGAAAATAATTAAGCCACAATGGCTATTAATAGTTCGAAGGAACTCTCGAGCTTCACCGAAAGCTCGCAGATAGCCTCGCGACAAGGCTATTTCGAGCCTCGCGTGAAGTTAATAAGACTGATTAAGTCTCGCTGAATTCAAATGGGCGGTTACACCCCTATTTTCTCTATAAATAGCCCCTTGCAAAAGAGAGAAGGGGCTGAAAAAGGTTGGCTGAAAAATTGGGAGAGATTGAAGAGATCTATAGCCAAATTGCCCTTTTACTTTCAAAATCTCAGAGACTCAGCTCTCTTTCATTCAGGATTCCAACACGCCTTCTATCTTCAAATATTTTCGGAACCAAACAAGAAGGAAATTCTGTCGAGAAGGATTGAACACCTAACCTTATCGGTCAAGGGATAAAGTGATCGCGTGCTGATCAGATTCCTACCGGCATACCTCTCAAAAAATCTCAGAGGAGATCCATCTGTAATTTTCTTTCTTTAAAGGATTACTTGTAATTTTGCTCCTCAATATTTTATAAGTTTTTCCTTATCAATTTTCAATGAAAAATCAGATGGCGACTCTGCTGGGGACTCGAGTCTTCCTCCGCAATAAGGAGATGATGTCGCAATGCAACGGTCAGAGTGCTGAACCCGTTACCATCGAAAACTTGGTCATCCACTTTGACCAAGAAACGTTCGAGGAACTCCTTTCTGGGGGTAAACCAGCACTCCATGCACGGAAGCCCAGGAGGGTCTCCGTAGCCAAAATTCCACCGGCTGCAGATCAGAAGGCAGTTCCAATTGAGGTTGTGTCAAGCCTATGCCAGCCACATGCGCGGGTAAACAGAGATTGCTCCAATTTCTCCCAGTCTCAATCGAGGCTAAGTTGATTTCATGCAAAGCCAAACAGGTTCCATGCGAACCTAAAACTGCTCAGGGCAAGCAGGTGTGGTAGGCGAAATAAGGAGCCTCTCTGCGTGAAGTTTTAGGTGAAGTTGAAGCTTTATGTTATCGTATATTACATTATTGAGTCATAACCTGAGTTTTATTATATGTTAGTATGTACTAATAGTTTATTGTATTATTACAATGATAATAGGTTTTGACATGAAATTTAAAAGAAAATTCTATCCAATTGTTTGCAATGCATGTTTAAGATGTGCAATGTGTAAGATGTATCAAGAAAAATCATGTCTCTGGCTTCTAACATAGAAAAGATGATCAGTGCATATGGCCAGGAGGCTTGGATCCAAGTTAGATATTAGATAACTGAGTTCGATTCGACACGTGAGTAGAAAGTACTTTACTACTTCTTTACAGAATCATGTGTAGGCTATTGGGAAGGAGAAGGCCTTGGATATTGGGACTTGAAGGGAATAATATGTTCTAGAGTTTCTTTAAATTTCATATATAGGCTGTTTTGGACTGGAAAACAGGCATGTATGGACTTGCTATAACTGTCACTTTTGCCATCATTCCTCACATTGTTTGCTGCTTCCATTATGGTCTAGACTTTTTTAGCACTGCATATGTTTGATCTGCACCACCCATACATAAATATTCTGAAATTCTGTTGAAAGACGTAGGGATTTCATTCAGATGAGGGGCTTTTAGACCATTAAAAAACACAAAGAAAGTGTTGTCGTTTCTAATGGAAGTTAAATTCATTTTTGTTTGGTGGTGTGAAATGGTTATGAGAATGGACTTATATAATATGAAGGTATTGATTGCTTCGCATGCCTGGACAGATGAAGGTCTCAGAAGATCAGAGGACGGTGCTGGCTAATACACTGATACTCTGCTACAATACATACATACAATACATATCTCATAGAAAAACTAAGCTTTCTATGGGAAGATGTCTCGTGTCCTGTCCTGATTATGCTTACACGCACTTACACATGCTGGTCCTATGTTTATAAATTTGTAGATATACACAGTTGTCTCATTTATCCATGGCACCCACGGACCCACATGCACCCACACACAACATATGTGCACACACACACGCAGCACACGCTTAATTTTTGATTGATAAATCTTTGATGCATATAGATCAAAACGAATGCCGTGGAATATCCATTTTGATAGGACAACACGCACTTTATTAAGTGAACATGCTAAGCTGGGTATATGACCTACGAGTCAATTGACAGCTCCTTAAATCTGTGAGAGAGTTTGACTAATCCCTAAAAACAGGACCTAACACTCCTCCGACTATGAATTTTACCAGTTTCCGATTATATGATGTTAGTGGAGAATTAAACAATGGTGTGTGCACTAGTTTTAAAGCAAACATAGAAAGATGTTGAGTCTATTTTCTGTTTTAACATAAATTGTGCAGTCAAGCAACACACACGGGGATGGGTTTGAATAAGCCCTTTACCCATGAAAGTGGGTTGATGACAAGTAAACTGCAGATTGTGTATTTTTTTGTAAAACATTCCATACAGCATTGTGTCCACAACTAACCCATTTTCATGGGTAAAGGGCTTAATTGATGATGATGATGATGATGTGCATGGATGTATACCACATTTATTTATCAGACATAGGCAAACATACACGGAACACACATATATAAGCATATTCATACATGTATACATTATACACACACACACAGACGTGTTTTGTGTATGCACAGGCCGGCGTGCACAAGTGGTGCCAACTGTTGTTATTGTTTTATGATGCGAGGGCTTATGAAAGTCTGTTGTTATATAAGTATTGGCTGATATTTCATTTGGAAAAAGTATTTTTCTACATTGAGTCAAGTCTTTTTCTGGGTTCGTCTCTGCATGAAAATTTGAAAGCATTTTAGTCAGAGCTTCTTCAGGCAATCGTCTGCCAACAACTTTGGTGAATGTTATATTCAGGTGTTGTCAGATACAATCTACAGATATATGCATACAGTTGCAGTTTATTAGTGAGTTGTGTGCATGTGTGTTGAAGGTGCCTAATTTTTCTTTGGAATCTCAGTTTCTTGACCGAAGTTCCTTGTTCAGATGTTTGGTTGGCTTATTACATATTTCTTGTGAGGAGACTGTACTGGCTTAGAATGGGCCGGGCCGGGCCGGGCAACATTGCCCAGATTGAATTGGGCGAGCTTTACGCCAGCTCAAACTTGAACTTAACATTAAAGCCCATTAGTTAAAAACTTTGAAACAACTGTTAATCACGGCAAAGTTACAAAGCAAACCAATCCAAAAGAATAATATGAAGTGGGGGATTAAAGCAGAATGAGAAGCCGGAGCATACCTGAAACTACCTAACCATCTAAGCAACAAATCCAATAATCAATAAAATAACACAGACACTCAGAAGTCAGAATTCATTAAAAAAAAAATCAGAACTTTCTCGAATGTGTAAAGTTCCTAAGCAAAGATGGATTGATGTTTAGAAATATTATCCTTCAAAATTTTCACGCAGCTTCCTCATAACAGCAACAAAATGCACATATGAAGAGACATTTTTGGCAACAGAAATCCAACAGAACCTAAAAGAAGAGTGAAAGAGATGGGGGTGAGCAACCCATATCAATGAATGTTGAGAAAATAACAGAAACTGACAAAATTTTGATTAAAAAAGGCACACAAAACAGGACAATTCAGTACAATCTAGATCCAGTTAAAGGGAAGAGAATAAAAACCCAAAACTAAGTCTTTCTTACTGAAAAATATTTAATGCAACCTTGAAACCAAGGTCATAAACAACAAATGATCAGAACTGTGAGCGAATGATTTATAAAACACTCGGATCAAAACACAAAAACCCAGATCATCCAAATCAAAGTTATGAGACCGTAAATTCGTACCAAATCTCAAGATACAGACGATCAGAGAGTTAAACCCTAAACAAATTTCAGATCACCAGAACTTAAGTCGCCGGAAACAACAAATTAAAAGAAGAAGAAGAAAGAAACCGAATTCTTACGTTGAGGGAGAGATGGGAGAGAGGTGTCGTCGTCGAGAGGGATCTAAACTGGACTACGTCCTTGATTGATCTGTCTGCTTGTGTCAAACTAAATTGTCTTCATCCTTTGGACTATGGTTTCCGGATTCCACGTCAAAATTTCACCAACAATTATCCCTATGCTTTTGGTGTTGCTGGATGTTTTTTATTTCAAAGAAATTAAAAGTGGTAGTAGTGGTCAAAAATTGTGGATAATAGCTGCAGAAAAAAATCAGTACTTAGAGATAAAAGAATAAGAGGAAGAAGACTTATTTGTGTAAAGACAAGATACCATGGTTCTTGGTTGTATTTATATACACATATTGGTCACATGTTTAGATTGATTTAGGATGTACAATAGGAAAACATTGACTGAGAGAAATAATAGGAAAATATTGACTGAGAGAAAGAATGAGAAACACATGGTGAATGAATCCCATGGGTCCCATGTGTTCCTATAATCATGGAGAGATTTGAGGATCTGATTGATTTCATGAGGGGTGTCTTTCACATGGATCACGTGTTGTCATTGATATCTCTAACACACTCCCGCAAGCGAAGCGGGTTCGAAAGAACCGAGAGCTTGTTCTTCAGCATAGAAAATCTTAAAGAGCTCAAAGGCTTAGTAAGGATGTCTGCTAGTTGGTCTTTAGTGCTGACAAACCGAACATTCAGGACTCCATTGGCGACATAGTCCCTCACAAAATGAATGTCGATCTCAACATGTTTGGAGCGGGAGTGACGAATAGGATTGATCGAGAGATATGTTGCGCCGAGGTTGTCACAGAGAACTATTGGCGGAGATTGCGGAACTCCAAGCTCACGAAGTAATGACTGCAACCAAACGACCTCTGTTGCAGCATTGGCCACGCCCCTATACTCTGCCTCAGTGCTAGATCGTGCCACAGTACACTGCTTCTTCGAGCTCCAAGAAATGAGATTTGTACCAAGAAAGACACAATAGTCACTGGTAGATTTTCGATCATCGATCGACCCTGCCCAATCTGCATCGGTGTAAGCAGTAAGCTGTGCAGAAGAATGACGAGAAAGAAAAAGGCCATGTTGAATGGTAGATTTGAGGTAACGGAGGATCCGTTTTACAGCGCTCCAGTGCTCATCGGTTGGAGCTTGCATGAACTGAGCGACCTTGTTCACCGAGAAGGCAATATCGGGTCTGGTAAAGCTTAAGTATTGTAGAGCCCCAACAGTACTTCGATAGACAAATGGGTCAGAGAGAGACTTGCCAACAATCTTGGATAGCTTACAGGAAGTGGCCATAGGCGAGCTAACAGGCTTGACACCATCCATCTTGAGTCGGAGAAGCAAGTCACGGATGTACTTCTGTTGAGAGAGAAATAGATCTGAGGGTGTACGATGACACTCCACGCCCAAGAAATAGTGCAGTGGACCGAGGTCTTTTAATGAGAACTCCCGACCTAGTTCTTGAATAAGACGAGTGACAGCCCGTGAGTCATTACCTGTGATGATAATGTCGTCCACATAGATAAGAACCAGAAGAAGATCTGTCTCGACCCGCCGGAGGAAGAGAGACGTGTCAGACTTGGAGCCTACAAAGCCCAATGTGACTAGATAACTGCTGAGGCGAGAAAACCAGGCCCGTGGAGCCTGTTTGAGGCCATAGATACTGCGGTGAAACTTGCATACATGATTGGGATGAGCGGGATTGATGAACCCCGAAGGTTGTTCCATGTAGACCGTCTCAGTAAGAAAACCCTGCAAAAATGCATTATTCACATCCAACTGTCGAATAGACCATCCCTTGGAGACGGCCAGACTGCACACGGTACGAACAGTGGTCGGTTTGATGACCGGACTGAATGTCTCACCATAGTCTAATCCTGGTTGTTGATGAAAACCCTTGGCCACAAGGCGGGCCTTATACCTGTCAACAGAACCATCAGATTTATATTTTAACTTGAAAACCCATTTACAACCAACCAGATTCATGGTAGGGTGGTATGGCATAAGGGACCAGGTTTTATTCTTAAGCAAGGCATTCATCTCAGTGTCCATTACCTGGCGCCACTTGAGATCTTTAGAAGCTTGCGTGAAACATGTGGGTTCGACAGGAGTGGTGGCCAAATCAGCCATGAGACAGGTAGGCATGGGATAACGGGTGGCTAGCCAGACTTTTGGTGTTCTGGTGTTATCCTGTGTTCTAGTGACCATATGGTGGGTCTTGATAGGAGGGGGACTGGAAGAGCCTGGGGATGAGGACGAGGAGAAGGACTCATCGGCGGGTGCTGGTGGAGGTGGTGGAGAAAGAGTATGTGATGGAGGTGGTAGTGGAGGAGGAGAAGAGTCAATGGTGGGGCCCGCATGAGAAGAGGGGACTGGAACAATGGAAGATAACAGAGGCATGGAGATGAGGATTGGTGATGAAGGCGTGGGAGTAGGGGGAGAGAGGGAGGGCTGAGGAGAATGGAAAGGAAAGGAAGATTCGTCGAACACAACATCCCGAGAGATGTAAATACGACCAGAGGGGACATGCAAACATTGATAACCTTTATGCGAAGCCGAGTAACCTAAGAAGACACATTGAGTGGACCGAAAACTAAACTTATGAGTTTGGTATGGACGCAGATGAGGGTAGCAAGCACAACCAAAAATTCGTAAGGAAAGGTAGTCAGGTACTTTATGAAATAATTTCTGGTAGGGAGAGAGATTATGGAGAATGGGGTGGGCATTCTATTGATGAGAAATGAGGCAGTTTGGAAAGCATAGGGCCAGTAATGAAAGGGAACATTTGACCGAGCCAAAAGAGTAAGGCCGGTCTCGACAAGGT
Source organism: Agave tequilana (assembly GCA_038442645.1). Classification (NCBI taxonomy): domain Eukaryota; kingdom Viridiplantae; phylum Streptophyta; class Magnoliopsida; order Asparagales; family Asparagaceae; genus Agave; species Agave tequilana. The sequence goes on along the minus strand of JAVJIF010009328.1, from coordinate 78,631 downwards.
GGCGGTGCTTTCTTTCTGCGGTGCCATTTTGGGCACTAGTGTGTGGACAGGATAAACGATGAGCGATACCCTGAGAAGACAAGTAAGGTTTAAATTTGATGAACTCGCCACCACCATCAGTTTGGAGTGCTTTAATGGAACGCCCAAAAAAAATTTCTACATGAGTTTTGAACTCAAGAAAAATGGAGAAAGCATCACTTTTATTTATCAAAGGATAAAGCCAAACATACTTACTGTAGTGATCTACAAAGCTAATATAATAGCGATGACCACTTACAGCAGACACAGGAGACGGACCCCATAGATCGGAGTGAATAAACTCTAAAGGAGCAGTAGCAATCGTGGAAGATGATGAAAAAGGAAGACGGTGACTTTTTCCTTGCTGACAGGGGATGCAGAGAGGGGTACCAGCACGGTCAGGGAGGAAAGGAAGTTGATGCTGAGATAAAACACTGGAGACAACTCTGGTGGAGGGATGACCTAGGCGCTCATGCCAGACGGAGGAAGATGCACGCTCACCGAGAAGAGCCTGGGGAGAGGCGGTGAAGTTATGATTCCCCAGGGAGAAGACATACAGACCATCCTTAAGTTGTCCCCGCAGAAGAGTTTTCCGAGTAGAGAGATCCTTAATAAAACAAGAGTCAGGGTGAAATTCAAGAAGGACTTTATTATCAGCAGTAAATTGACTAACAGACAGAAGATTTTTGGTTATATCAGGAACATTTAAAAGGTTTTTCAAGATAAAGGAAGAAACAGGAGAACACAATAAAGAAGCACCAGTAGCTCGGATAGGCAAACCTGTCCCGTTACCCATGCGAACTCTGTCAGGTCCTTGATATTCGGAGTGAGCCGCCAGATTCGCAATGTCAGCCGTTAGGTGATGAGTGGCTCCGGAGTCAACATACCAGTTGGAATCGACTGGACTATTCCCATAAGAGTGGAGAAGAGCAGTTGGGCTAGCCGAATCATCATAACGATTGTAGCATTTGTTAGCATAATGACCAAAACGATTGCAGATCTGACATTGAGGTCGACCACCGGTGGACTGATGTGACGGTAAGAAGGAACGTCCATGACCACGACCGCGCTCCCTGCCTCGGCCACGTCCACGACCACGGAAAAAAGATGGAGCTGAATGATAGCTTGGAGTGCGGGAAACAGTATGAACCGCAGGAGAAGGGGAGATGAGGGTTGTGGAGTCTGGTGAAGTGATAGCACGCCCGCGATAAATCTCCTGGCTAAGCATGAGGCCGATGAGTTCTTCTGACAGTACAGGGTCGACTCGTGTGTTGACGGAGGTGACGAACGAGTCATATTCGGGAGACAGACCACTTAGTAAGGTAGAGACGAGGTCGGAGTCGGCAACTGGATTAGCCACTGCCGCCAGGTTGTCCACGATGGACTTGATAGACTGGATGTACTCTGACATAGAAGAGATGCCCATCTTGACGGTGTGCAGCTGATATTTGAGTTCCTGCACTTTAGCTCTGGAGGGTGACGCAAAGATTCGCTCCAGAGAGCACCACACATCACGAGATGTGGTGAGGCCGACGACATGAGCAAGAACAGCCTCAGTGAGCGAGGAGATAAGCCAACATAAGGGCATCTGATCAAGCTTGATCCAGCGAGTGTATTCTGGATTGATAGTGGGCTGAGCATCCTTCTCGGTAGAAGGAAGGAACCGGACCGGACATAGAGAGGTTCCGTCGACGAGGCCTTCGAGATCGTGGAGCTTGAGAAGAGGAAGGAACTGGGAACGCCACAGCAGATAGTTTCCCTTGTCGAGTTTGACATTTAGAAAGTGAGTGATGTTGGGATTGGGAGTAACCATGGATGCAAGTGTTTGGATGGATGTGAGGGAAGATGAAGAGGAAATACTCGATATGGTACAGGAGTAGCTCTGATACCAAGATAAAGAATAAGAAGAAGAAGACTTATTTGTGTAAAGACAAGATACCATTAGCTATGGTTCTTGGTTGTATTTATATACACATATGGTCACATATTTACATTGATTTAGGAGGTACAATAGGAAAACATTGACTGAGAGAAATAATAGGAAAATATTGACTGAGAGAAAGAATGAGAAACACATGGTGAATGAATCCCATGAGTCCCATGTGTTCCTATAATCATGAAGAGATTTGAGGATCTGATTGATTTCATGAGGGGTTTCTTTCACATGGATCACGTGTTGTCATTGACATCTCTAACACTTAGATTCTAAAGTCCAAACTCTCTCTCTCTCTCTCTCTCTCTCTCTCTCTCTCTCTCTCTACAAGGTGGTGAATATTCTTTTACTATGGTCACGTTATGCTCGTGCTCATGAGACATTGTTATCAATGATAGGATATCATGCCAACAAGACTTTAAAAGAAAATTTGGCCATGGTCTCCCATGACACAAAGCGCTTGAGCCTTGCTAAAAATCACTGGAAACCAGTACTTGGATTCACTTACGAGAAGCAATATGAGAGGCGAGAGAAATCCTTCTTTCAAAGGACTGATGCATGAGGCTGGTGGATACTATTATTTTTATATGCTACTCTTCAGATCTCTTGATTTAGAACTCAAATGAGCATCTCCAGAAATGCTCTATGTACGAGGAGTTATCAGCTTAAGCTTGTATGGTCGGTGATGTGTGAGTGCTAATCTGACTTGAAGATAAAAAAGACTTACACCAGAGTGCTGAAGCTTCATGTATTAGTTCCCCCTTTTCTCCAATGTGGATCCTTTAATTCTTGTACAATATTTCACTTAGATGCAATTCTTTTTTGTTTGAAACGTTTTGTTCTTCTTTTTCAATTAATGTTCCATTTGTTGTAAAGCCCAGCTGCTATTGGAATTGAAGGGTTCCAATGCCAATAACCACCAGATACAGATGGAGGTTAGTATACTTGAAATTGAAATACTGCCATACGAACCATGTAAATTTTGCTAAATACCACTAGCTTCTCAGGTAACCATCTTGCTGTAGCAAACCATAAAATTAAAGATCATCTTCATTCGCACAAGAAAAGTAAACCATGGGCTAAGCCTGTGAGCTAATGTGTTTGTAATACCACTGCCCACTTGAAAAAGATCGCACTAGCCAACAAAGGTTTCCGCTGATTTTATATCCGTAACGCGACCGGCTTTTTGCTTTTTGGGACGTTGGCTTGAGAGCTAATTGAAACGTAAATGTCCATAAAATAAAACCCAAGAGTTTAATTAGAAAAAGTTAACACCTTTTTTGCCCTAGTCAAGTTGTGTGTGCTTTTGTTTTTGTAATTTGAGCAGAAGAGTTAAATAACAGAAAACAGCAGTGGAAAAGACAGGTCACATTTTAAACAAAAAAACAGAAAATCATTTTTTTGTTTGTAAGAAAATTATTTTTTTTTCAAACCTCTCTCTCATATATTTAAATTCCAGGTTAATTTTTATTTTTCTCCCCCTTCTCTGTCTTGATAAGAGCTTAACTCGAACTTAGGTAGCCATGTGTCACTGAGAAGTTTTCTCACTTGATTTTTAACCTCAACACTTTATTTAATAAGTGACACAATCTACCTAATATTTTCCCAACAATCCGACCACCACCCACTAATAAAGTTGCTTGTCACACTGACAACAATCCCCTAAATTCAAAAACAACCAATAAGTTCAAAAAGCTCATTAAATCCCACATCAATCTTTAACCCCAAAATTCTAAGACCACCCCCATCAACTCCAAAAATCTCAGTAAATCCCACATCACCCTTCACCTCCATGAGTGCTGCCTGTAGACTGTAGCCCACCACCACCAATCCTTTTCCAATTCCTGTCCTTTTCTCGACCTAACAAAGAGAAACACCTCCTGCACACGAAACACAGCACAACAAAAAGAGAGAACCAATTAACAAATGAAACCACGTCCCACTTCAGCACCCAGTTTTTCACCTCACTGAAACCTCTATAAAGCCCCACCTCCATTCCTCTCTCCCACCTCCCTCTACTCTTCATTCAATCTTAGCACAGTTCAAGCTCAGTCAATGGCGTTTTTAGTTCCAAGAAAGCCCTCGCCCTCGTCCAATTCAACCACCCCTTGTTCCTCGTACGAGGATGACAAGTCTCTAGTAGGAGCCCAGAGCAACGTTACCAGCTGCCTCTACCTCAAGCCCAAAGGCAGTGATCATGAGGCTGCCACTGCGAGATCATTTGAGAAGGATGCCGTGCTTCGTCGAATCCGGCACCGGAAGCGAGTGAACCGGATCCGAGGGGCGACTGGGTCATTCTTCATGGCGCCGCAGGAGCAAGGGGCGAAGGTGAGAGAGGCTGATGGATGGTTAGAGGATGCATTCTCGTCTCCATGATGTTTGTATACATTGATTGATTCAATGATGGATTTTGTAGCAGTTTGTTTGATTTATAAAATCTAGTTTCAATATTAATATTTCTATTGAGTTAATTGTAGTTAATATTGTAATTATGATGCAAGAACAGAGAAACAGAGCTGCTTATAAAATCGTTGGAACTGCTAATTATTAATCAAGTGGTTTGGTGGATGAGGTTGCATAGTTTGATGGGAAGTGGACTGCTTTTGTTTATTTGAGTTGCATTGGAGAGAGACTTGTTTAATTATATGTGAAATAATTTAATGAAGTGATACTTTGTGGGGCCAACGGTTGGAAATTGATATGATTGGTATTTGGGTAATTAACATTTAATTAGCAAGCCGTGTGGAAATTATATTGAGCGAGAACAACAAACTTGACATACTGGTTGGCCCATTGCAAGTCCAAGGAGAAAGCCTCGGGTCCTGTCCCGAGTCCACACTCCATTTGATGTCCCTATCTGAGTCTGCACTTGACCCGAGGTCCCTCTCCGACCCCCACAGTAAAGGCCCTTCGCAAAGACTCGCCTCCCTGCTCGATACGGCTCAATGGCAGGGTTCTCGATTCACGGAGTACGTTATACAGTCAGATTATCCCCACGTTCTAAATGTGTCAACACCCTATTTCAGTAGGGGCAATTTTGAATGGTGATAAATATCTCTGCATATCAATCCTAATAATCAGACGTAGTAATTTGAATTTATTAGGAAATCGCGACATGTGAATCATGTAATTATGAAGATAAAAAATATCCGCATCATCAATCACAACGCCACAGGGCGTTTATGCACCTGGAGGTCCACTGAGAAAAAGGGGATCGAACCCCATAGGCTGAAACATGTAATAGAATGTTGAGAATTCTTTATAATTTCTTTGACTTAGTGGAAACTCTCTTTCCCTCTTTGCCCCGTGATTTTTTCTCTCCTTGAATTTTTCATGTAATTCTCTGGTATTTGCGTTAGATTTACATTCTCATTTACAATTTGAGTGTAGAATAAATTCTCCCGAGGAATTTACCTCTACATTTTGGTGCTTTCATTTAGAGCTGAGTCCCTCCCCTACCAAATTCATCCTCAAAAAGCCTCTCTAGAAAATCATGACCCTGAAGAAGCAGCTGATCACAGGCGAAGGGACCACTTCTAAGGGCAAATATGTTGCCACCGCTAGGGACATTGTTCCCTGAGTGGCCTCAGCCTTACCCTCATCACGGAAGAGATGGTCTCCGCACCTTCGCAAGGGGCAGCCGGAGACATCCACCCTCCATCAACATACGAAGCCCAACTCCTCCAAATTGTTCGCTGACATGAAGGACGAGATGGCGAAGTAGCAATTCCTATTCGACCTTAAGCAAGAGCGATCGAAACAGGATCGAGAAAATGCAGCCCTTGAGTGGGAGGAGTTGAAGTGCCTAAACGACCAACTCCTTGTCCAGATCACGACCCTCCAGAACACCCAAAGACCACCTCCATCGTCAGAGAGGCCCACTGACACCGAAACTACAAGTGGCGAGTAGTCTTAAAGCGAGAGACATCACAAAGCCTCCCCCACTCCATCGGAGTCATCTGACGACAGGTCAAGTTCGCTTCTTCCCCGTACAAAGGATAGACACGATCATTCTCGGAAGAATAACGAGGAGTACATCCGTGTCCAAGATCTCAATAAGCTTGTATAAAAGTGAATCGAAGAGGCGAGGATGCTACATCATAGCAGGCTCAGAGCCATCGCCCCCGATGCATCTAACTCCTTTTTCTCTGAGGACATACTAGAATATGAATTTCCTAAGAAGTTCATGATTCTGACCTTTGATTGCTACTTCGGTCAGAGTGATCCTGTCCAGCACCTCTGCTAATATCAGAACAAGATGGTGATTCATTCCAGAAATGACTCCATCTTGTGCCAGATCTTCCCCTCCAGCTTGAAGGGAGTGGCCTCCGACTGGTTCTACTCCCTTCCACCGCACTCAAACACAGCTTCGAGGATCTCACCAAGTTGTTCCTTGCTCAATACTCTTTCCGTCAAGAGTTCATGCAGAACGACCATCACCTCCTCTCCGTCAAGATGAGGCCCTCCGAGGCCTCAAGGTGTACATTGGCTACTTTCAAAATTAGCTAGCTAAAGTACACAACTGTAACGAAGACGCATCTGTCCTCGCATTTATCAGCGGACTAGGGTCACTCACCTGTCGTACAAACATCTGGTAAAGTACAACGTCACCCGTTAGAGCGAGGTCCTGTACCGACCCTAACTATTCATCTAGTTGGAGGAAGAAATGAAAAGCTTTATCAACCCATCTTTCAACTACTGTGACGACGGAACAAAACCGAAGCAACACAGGGACCCCTCAGTCAATATCCAGGGATGTGGAAAAGGCACTTTCAAGAAGAAATCATTCCCGCACCCTCAGCAGAGCCCATTCCGAGCCTACCGAGTGGACGACAGCCTTCACCCCACTAAAGCTCCTGATCCAGGATATCTTCGAAGCCATCAAGGGTCAACTTTGGGTAAAGCGTCCGGAAACAAAATTACATGATCACTCAACATAGAGCGGTTGACTAACACTTACTCGACCTATATGAGCAGGGAAGTTCCTCTAACGGATAAAAATTTTCTGTATCTCATTCACTCTTATGTATGTTATTAAAATCATTTAATAAAAATACATTTTCTGATTCTTAACGGCTCTCTACATCCTCCGCAGGATCTGCCAATCCATTCACCAAACCACATGCAGGCTATTTCACGAGCATATCTTTTTGGGAACTTCTATCTGTGATGTAACAGTTTCATTATGTAGATATAAGATTAGTCTGATAACTCACGATAAATCATAATCTCCGTTATTTTCTCAGAATTTTGGCAGCACCTCCCCTAAAGTTTTCAATTTTTTTCCATAATAAAAAACATCAATTTTGGCTCACAACAGCCTACTTATTCTAAATAGTAATTTCAGCCCACACGACCTACTTATCCTCGGATATAAATGTCTCAAAACCAAAATTCACATTCTCATTAGGTATTCCCATATCATGCTTCCACCAATCCAACTTAGTGATACATAACATCAACAAAATTTGATTCCATACACATCATCACCAAGTGAAACCACGAGTCTTAGTTTTCAAAATATTACATATACCATAAGTCCCTACTCCCAAAATATCACAAAAGACAAGTTACAACAATAATTATCCCACATGCATAAACAAGCTAGACGAGTTTTCAAAGTAAAACATACATGTAAAAATGGCTAGCAAAAAAACAAAGTATGAAAAGTATGTCATTCGACCCATCACTTAATCCTCCGAGCTAAACCGGTCTCTTACCTTTATCCAGACCTGAAATGGGTGGAAAGAAAAAATAGAGTGAGCTTAACATCTCAGTGAGTAAACTATACAATTAAAATTCTATTTCATCCATAACCTTTAAGAGATCTGCATAGATATTACATGAATTACTATAGCTTTCAACCCTACAACGCGACTCTCTCCTGTCCATTTCCATAGACTTCACAATTATTAATTAGATGTCTCAACTACCATAAATTTCTCTTTTATTAACTCTTAATTATCTCTCCTAGTACAAAAAGTAGTTCAAGCTCATCAATGGGTTCGCTATGCGTATACTCCTACGTGTATGCATTTGCCCTTGCATCGAAAAGTAGATTACTTTATTTAGATATTCATGGTACTTACAAATCCCTTATTACACAACATCATAATAAGACAATATATCATAATCTTTATTAATGCAACACATACATATATAGTTCATGGAAACGAAGTTTAATTCTCCGTCTTATCCCTCTTACTGGCTCCTACCCGGCCCATTCCTCCTTATAATTTCATATACACACAAATGAAAAAAATATGACCACCGTCTTCCCCCTCCTACTGGCTCCCGCGTGGCCCCTTCCTCCTTGTAAATACATACATACATACATGTGTGTGTGTGTATATATGTATACAAATGAAAAATGATCATCATCTTCCCTTCCTACCAGCTCCCGCCCGGCCCCTTCCTCCTTATAAATACACACACACACACACACCGGTCCTTTCCTCCAGGCAAACAAGCCAAGTACATATCACACAATTATCATACTATTGTACACATGATATTTATGTCATATGTAAATAAAGGAAATAGTTCTTATCGGTTATATACATATGTGCATATGTATCAATCCTTATGATTTGCAGAATCCACATTACATAGGATTGTTATCAGATTAAGAGTTTATCATAAGTTACGTGTATAGAGGGTTCTGTTTTACTTTCTTTTTACTCATAAATTATAAATAAATCTCACTTGTCTTCTATATACGTTGAATTTAGAATGTTAACATATGATTATGCCCTCCCTAAAGGTTCACAATATCAGAAAGTGCTAGAATTTTAATCACTTCTCAATATGAGTTCTATGTACACCACCATGAAGAATTCATTAGCTAGTTACTTCTAACTTCTATCATTGGTTAATAATTCAGCTCTTTCATTTAGGAAGGAAAAAAAATACCACTAGCTTCATGATACTAGATTACTTATATACTACATGAAAGTTGTTCCTGAATTCCTCTCAATCCCTCATCAATTTCATACATTATTTATTTGAAATCTAGTAATGTCAACAACTTAATTTATGGGTATGATAGTCTATTCACTTGAACTTAAAAATCTTCAACACTAGGGTGACACGAATACGACCCCGAGAAGAAATTTTGTGGAGATCCTTAATCAATAATATAGTGGAGCTCTAATTAGGCTCAATTTATAGAAATAAAAAAATAGGCTTGTAAAGTTTAAATTTTTACTCTAATTCCCTTGTTTCCAAGAAAATTTTGGAGTAGGAGTAGAAGATCCACTAGCACCACTCCACAAGAAAAATCCTAACAAAAGGCCAAGTCTTTCCGTTCCCGCCTCCGGGGTGTTCGCCGGACCTGGCCTCCGGCAGGCCAGGGTCGCCTGCAGAAGGGGCTGGCGCGCCCTGCTCCGTCGCGCACACGGGGGGGGGGGGGGGGGGGGTTGCTGGGCGCTTGCTGAGGGCGCGCACCTGCACGCGTCTGCAGTAGGGGAAGGGGGAAAGGAAGAGGAGGGGTGGCGATGTGGGTGGGGGAAGATGAGGAGGAGGAGAGGAGGGTTCAGATCTGAAAAGGGGTTGAAGGTGACCAGCCCTAATTAATTCACCTATGACTTCTCTCTCTAAGTCACTTGGCTAAAACAAATATCAATGCAATCCTAGCCCTCCATTCCCATCTCTCATGCAGACCTACTCCCTCCACTCACCCATGATATTAAACTATTAGTGATGATAATTGCACCATTTTGTATTTACTAGGATATCATAATATCTCCATATACACTCATGTGTATAATAATACCTGAATAAGTACTTATATATTTGTGTATTAATTTTATGTTTAATTATTATTATTGTTATTATTATTTTTTGAAATAACAATTGAAATAAATTTTACAACCGATAATTTGATGATTAGGGTGCGGAAAGATATTAATTAAAACCGTTTGTTACATTTCTACTTCCCTTAAGGGAGTTTCATCCTCATAACTCAACGTGCCTTGAAAAAGCTGTGGGTGAATCTTCCTCATTTCCTCATCTAGTTCCCAGGTAGTTTCTCCAATCTTTTGGCTTCTTCACAATATCTTTACCAAAGGAATCATTTTACTTCGCAATTGTTTCTCTTTATGGTCTAGAATTTGCACTGGCTCCACTGTATAAGACATATCTTCTTGGAGGTGCAGTGGTGAATAGTTGAGGACGTGACTGGGATTTGATATGTATTTCCTCAACTGTGATACATGAAATATGTTATGTATTTTCTCAATCTCCGGTGGCAAGGCTAACCGATAAGCGAGTGGTCCAATTCTTTCCAATATTTCAAAAGGTCCGATATACCGAGGGTCTAACTTATTTCGTCTGCCAGCGCGTACTACTCCTCTCATTAGAGATACCTTCAGAAAAAATTTTATCTCCTTCTGTAAACTCCAAGGGTCTCTGGTATCGATCTGCATATGCCTTTTTTCTTCTTCGGACTGCCTTCATTTTCTTCCTTATTATCCGAAATTCTTTTGTCGTTTTTGAATTATATCAAGTCCTAACAACCTTCGGCCTCTCATTTCTTCCAACAGATTGGGGATCTACATTTCCTACCATACAAAGCGTCAAAGGGCGGCATTCCTATAGTAGGCTGGTAACTGTTATATGCAAACTCTACTAGTGGTAGATATTTTCTCAGTTGCCTCCAAAATCCAATATGCATGCCCTCAACATATCTTCTAATATTTGTATTGTTCTTTTTGATTGCCCGTCAGTCTGCGGGTGTGCGGCTGTGCTTTGATGTAGCTTAGTGCTCAAGGCTTTGGATAGACTGACCCAGAACCTTGATTGAAACTAAGGATCTCTTTCTGACACGATTGTCTCGGGCACTCCATGAATCCGGATTATCTCTCGGAGATATATTTGAGCTATCTTATCCATTGAGTAGTTTACTCAAATGGGTAGAAAATGATTAGACTTTGTGAGTCGGTCGACTATCACCCATATGACATCATATCCTTGAGGGGATTTAGGGAGTCCTATCACAAAATCTATAGTAATATGGCTCCACTTTCATTCGGGATTTGCAAAGGCATGAGAAGTCCTAGAGGTTTCTTGTATTCAACTTTGACTTGTTGGCATATCAAGCATATATGTACAAATTTAGCTATATTATTCTTCATTCCTTCCCACTAAAAATTGATCGCAGATCCTGATACATATTGGTTGTTTCGAGATGTACTATGTAAGGGGTGCAATGAGCTTCAGTCATGATTTGTTCCTTAAATTCAAAGTTTTGAGGTATACATATCTAGCTCTCCCTTCTCAGTAAACCTCTTACAATGATAAAATTTTAAGTTTCACCTCTTTACACTATTTCAATATTCTTAGCTATCCGATCATCTTTCTTTTATGCTTCCTTGATTTTCTCATAGAGATCGAATCTAATACTGACTTGATTCACCCCAATATGGGTTCTTTTATTAGATCTTCTATTTGCATCTTCTCTATTTCTTTTAACAAACTGGTTGCTGGGTTAACAATGCAGCTAAAGATCTTTCAGACTTTCGACAAAGAGCATCGGCCACTACATTGGCATTCTCAGGGTGATAATGGATGGTCAAATCATAGTCTTTCATTAACTCCAACCACCTTCTTTGGCGCATATTCAATTCTTTTGGGGTAAAGATGGACTTTAAGCTCTTATGATCTGTATATATATCACAAGATACCCCATAAAGGTAATGTCGCCATATTTTTAAGGCAAATATAACTGCAACCAGCTCTAAATTATGGGTTGGGTAATTCCTCTCATGGTGCCTATGCTGCCTGGAAGCATATGCGATTACTCTACCATGCTGCATCAATACACACCCTGCCCTGACTTCGACGCATCACTATATATAACATAGCCTTCAGTCCCGGAGGACATGGCTAGAATCGGAGCAGAAGTTAGTTTATCCTTTAATTCTTGAAAATTTTTCTCATGACTTTCTCCCCAATGGAATTTGAGGCTTTTCTAGGTTAACTGTGATAATGGTACTGTTATTCTGAAAAATCCTTCTATAAATCTCCGATAATACCTAGCCAACCCTAAGAAACTCCGCACTTCCGTGACATTGGTGTGTCGAGGCTAATACTTAATTGCCTCTATCCTTGCAGAATCTACCGCTATTCTATCTTTAGTTATAATGTGACCGAGGAATCTAACTTTTTTCAGCTAGAACTCACACTTATTGAATTTTACATAAAGTTGTTTCTCTCTCAATAGTTGTAATACTATCCTTAAGTGCTTTTCATGTTCTTCTGTGTTTCTTGAGTAAATTAGTATATCATCAATATACACTACCACAAACCGATCTAAGTGGCTAAAAATCCTATTCATCAGATCCAAATATGTTGCTGGGGCGTTGGTCAGTCCAAATGGCATCACTAAAAATTCATAGTGCCCATATCTGATTCTAAAAGCCGTCTTAGATACATCTTCTGATTTAATCTTTAATTGATGATATCCAGATCTTAAATCTATTTTGGAGAATATACCGGCACCTTGAATTAGATAGTATTTCAATTGAAAAAGATTATTTGAAAAATGATTTTGATTCCCATATTTTTCATGTTTCATTGGTTCATCTTCTTGTATTAAGAATGCATGCACCACATCTTCTTCTGCTATAGATGATGATATATATATTTTGAAGAAGAGTGTTGATTGTTTGAGCTCCACTTTGAGCCAATGTGTCATGAACCACACAAGATTGGAATACATGTTTTAGAAGAAACATATTCCATATATTCATGCACACAAATCACGGCATCCACAAGCTCATCATGCTCACACGCATGATTTTATGTATACTAATGTGTACACTTGTACACATTGTGGATGTACATGCCACCTTATAAAATTTTGTTATAATAGATTAAATATTTCTAATTTTGCAAGTAAAATGTTTGGGTTAGGAATGGTGCTAACCCCCATGGACCCAAGAAAGTTTAGGTACCTAAATTCATCCCTATTTCATTTGATGTAAGTATGAGCTCTCATAAGACGTGAGAGTATCGATGCCTGATGGTGAATGTGTTTCGAACTAAATGATCATATTTTTGGATGCATCACTTTCAAGGGAGTTTTGGTGGGAGGACCACCATGTTTTGGAGAAATAGAGACTAGCCATACCGGTGTTGGTAACTATCTCTATCCTCCTTACTTTGTTTACTTGCTTTCATTAATGATTTTTTGGCATGTCATGGTTTTCATGTTCATTGTAACGCCCCGGTCCTAAAGATACGGGGTCGTTATGGCAACGTATATACGCGAGGATAATACCCCACGTATATACGCTAAGCCTAAGTTAACCTGAACAAGTTATAAATCCATAATCACTGCAATAATACATATAAGGCTACACATGATCTCAATGAAATAAGGAATAGAATGAAAGCTAAGTGTGATGTACATGAATCAAGAATAATAGCATGAATAAAGAAAATGCAGGAATACCAGAATAAAAAGGGAGGGAGAATCCAGCTCCTCGCATTATGAACGGTCTCAACGGACACCTGCACAATAAAAACAAACGTCCAATATCTGGACGTGCAAATCCAGGGTCGTCAGAACGCGACCATAATGAGTGTGTGTAAAGGGGAAACAGCTCGTGCAGAAGAAACCATGTGCATAAATAGTAATCAAAACAACTGCAGATATAAGAGACCATATAATAAATAAATAACAGAACTGTAATAAACATGATAACAACACGAATAAAAATAGGCAACAACTGATCAATAGTAAGCAAGCAACTGATGTCACAATAGGTAACCTATCACATGTCACTAGGCTGGTATCCAAGTCTGGTCACAAGTCTGGTCTTGGTTATAATAATCTGGTCCTGGTTACAATCATGTATACAGTCATGTGATTATAGTCGGTCACAATATGCTATAAACAATTTATTATCATTTATTATGTCAGCGAACACCAATTGCCACCTGCAATAGACGCATCCCATACTACGCCTACTACACGTGCCAATCGATGCCCTTAAGTTATTGAAACTGATCGGTTGGAGACATTGTCCATGCTTTAGGTGGGTCCCGTACATACCCGGGACCACGGCCTCAGTTTCCTGACGCTGAACCAGGCCGTACCGTTAGGTACTCAGTAACAGTAACAGTAATCTCACTGTGAAAACAGTGGAACAGTAACAGTACAGATGGGATGTCAGTCATCCCCCAGGAACCCTGCAGTGGAACCCTCAGTCGGCTGCGCAACCTGTATCCTAGGTCCACCCAAAATACAGACGCTATCTCCTCCATCAATTTCCCCAATCCCAGTGTAAGTTGTCTTTTTACATTATTATTTAATTCAGTTAAGTCAGTCAATATCAATGTCACCTAGAATACTGAGACATGCTGTAACACCCCGTTCCTGGAATACGTACTTAGATACGTATTCTGATTTTTCTAACATATTTCTTTGATTTATCTTGTATTTATTTTTGTTTTGTGATTATTAGTGTGATTGTTTGGTATTGGATTTGGATTCGTGGACTCGGAGTGAGCCCTAATCTGAACCAGGGGCCCGAACCTAGTGCTTCGCTTGATTTGGCCTTTCTGCTAGTCTGATTTGACCGATTTCAATTTCAGATACTGTTTTCTAATATTTTAGATTTTTCATGATTTTCTGGAATTTTCTGAAATTTTTCTGCAAAATCTTCAAAACCGGTGTCGGTCGACATCACTGACTGATTCCCGAATTTTTAATTTTCAAATGAGATTGAATTTTCAAAACTGGCTTTCACGTTACTTCTTAGAATTTCATTTTCTATCTGAAATCATTTTTTTGAGATTTTTCCGAATTTATCGAAAATCCACCGGTTTTGGTGTCGACCGGCACCGCCGGAAGATTTCAGGATTTTTAATTTGAAATCTACATTAAATTTCTCGAATCAGATTTCACCGAGCATCTTAAAAAGTTATTTTCTATTTTTGAGAAATTTTCGGAACGATTCTGAAACAATCAAATTTTTACCTTATTTTAATAATATTATTTTTCTTTCTCTTTCTCCATTTCTTTTCCCTTTCCCCTTTCAAAGTCAACCTGACAGCCCATTCCCCCACTATCACATCACAGCCATACCCCATCACATCAATTCTTTTTTAAATACCAATCTCTCCCCTTTCCTTTTTCAACAAAATCCTTTTTTTTCCTCTCTTTTTCTTTTTCTTTTTTTTTCTTTTCCTTTTCCTTTTCTTTTTCCCCTTCTCCTTCCTCCCCTGGCGCCCGACGACCGCCGACTCCCCCCCTCCGGCGCCCGTGGCGGGAGCTAACCGCCGCCGGCGCGACGCCGGCGGCCTGGGTGCAGCCAGGGGGCCTCCTGGCCCCCTGTGCGCAGGTTTGGAGGGGGCAGCAGCCCCCTCCCTTCTCCCTCTTTGGGGTGGCCGGAAGCCACCCCTGTCTGCGCCGGCCACGGCGGCCGGCGCAGATCCTTGCGCCTCCCTGGCCGCAGCCAGGGAGCGGCAGCAGACCAGCCCAGACCGCTGGCCTGGGCTGGTGTGAGCAAGGGGGGCGGCAGCCCCCCACTCTCTCCCCCCTTCTCTGATTGGGTGCCGCCGGCGGCCAGGGCCGCCGCCGGCCGGCTTCCTGGCCGGCAGAGGCCGGCCAGGTGCCCCTGGGCCCATGGGGCCGGTGGGCCCCTCTTGATCAGGGGCTGTGTGAGCAGCCCCAGGACTCTCCCTCTCATCTCTCTCCATCTCTCTCTCTCATCTCTCTCCCTCTCTCTCTCTCATCCCTCTCCCTCTCTCTCATTCTCTCTCTCACTGCAAGTTCTCTCTCCCCCTCTCTCTTTCTCTCTCTAGATGTCCCCTCTACCTCTCTCTCTAGACTTTCTCTCTCCACTTTCTCTCTCTAAAAATCCTAACTTTCTCTCTCTAGTCTCTCTCTAGACTCTCTCTAGAAATCTCCCTTTCTCTCTCTAGGTTTTCTCTCTCTAAAAATCTCACTTTCTCACTCTAGAATTTTCTCTCTCTAGAAATCCATCTTTCTCTCTCTTCACTCTCTCTAGAAATCCCTCATTCTCTCTCTAGATTTTCTCTCCCTAGACCTCACTTCTCTCTCTAACTCTTTCTTTCTCTTCTCCCTCTTCTCTTTCTCTCTCTAAAATAAATAAAATATATTTTAATATATTGATTGGTCTTGTGCACGGATTTCTGGTGTTTCGGGATTTCTCGCGGTTTTCCGGTATTGAGGCGAGTACAGTTCTTTTAGCATGCATCTATTTTATCATTATGCGAGTACATTATTGTGTTGTTATATGCTTTGCTATTACCGTCACATGCTTAGTAATTGTCACTGTAATTTTTATGATATATTTGACACCGATACTTGCCATGCTATAATTATCACATGATACCGGATACCAGTACTTGCCATGTTATAATTGATACTGATACTTACCATGCTATATGTGATATGTGATACCGATACCAGTACTTGTCATGCTATATTTGACCCATGATACCAGACACTGGTACTTGCCATGCTATATCTGACCCATGATATATGACACCAGTACTTATCATGCTATATTTGACATATGAAACCTGACACCGGTATTTGCCTTGCTATATTTGACCCATGATATATGACACCAGTACTTACCATGCTATATTTGACATATGAAACCTGACACCGGTATTTGCCTTGCTATATTTGACCCATGATATATGACACCGGTACTTGCCATGCTATATTTGATACATGATATATAATACCGGTATTTGCCATACTATACTTAACACCTGATATATGACACCGGTACTTGCCATGCTATATTTGACATATGATACTTGAGACCAGTACTTGCCATGCTATATTTGCCACATGACATATATAACACCTGATACCTGGCACCTGACACCTGACTCCTGTATTACCTGGCATATGCATGATTATGATATTATTACCAGAGATCTGGTAATCCTGTATCTCCTGTACTCCTGTATTTCCTGTACTCCTGTACTCCTGTATTCCTGTACTCCTGTATCTCCTGTACTCATGCTCTTGTTAATAGCACAGTCAAACCGGCGTCCGGCAGAACATGCCTGGTGTCGGGATGACGAGGATGTATCCCACAATCGTGCTAGCGTCCGGCGGTTCCTGAATGGAACTAAGTGCCACACGGAGCAAAGTGCCACACCATACACATGGTGGGGGCTACCTCTTGAATCCGTGGGGGCCACCTCTAGAATCCATTCCCCACACAGAGCAAAGTGCCACACAGAGCAAAGTGCCACATCACACACGTGGTGGGGGCCACCTCTTGAATCTGTGGGGGCCACCTCTTGAATCTGTGGGGCTACCTCCTGTATCTACCCTCAGAGCAAAGTGCCACATGGAGCAAAGTGCCACCCCACACACGTGGTGGGGGCCACCTCTTGAATCTGTGGGGGCCACCTCTTGAATCTGAAGGGCTACTTTCTCCCTCCTGCCTGTACCGCCTGGTGTTAGTGTGATAAGAATTCTCAGTGCCATTAACACACACACACACATACCTGTACAATGATAACTCCTGGACCATGTGTTATTTGGTCTCTCCCCTATTCGAATAATGGTACCCGCGTATCGGAGTTCGGATGAGTTCTACTGGAAGTGCGGGCTCCAGCGTGAACTGTCGGTGTTGTGGGATGCCGGTGGGAAAGGGACGAGAATAACATAAAAACATAAGAAACAATAATAATATTAGGAACGTGTGATATTTGGTCTCTCCTTTGTTCGGGTCCTGGTAAATTTGATTGGGAAAGATTTATGTAGAGTTCTTGCACAATTATTCAGTTAAGGAGAAGAGGTTTAGAGTTAACCTTGGTGTTTGTTTTACTCCTCAATTGTATTTAAAGATCAATAAACTCTTTCCAATCTCCGATATAGTATGGCTATACCGGGTCGATCTTCCGGGAGAGCTAGCGATGGAAGCGTTACGGTTTTCAAAGTGAAGCATAAAGACGAAGAAACTTCTATGTAATTACACAAGTGCAAGAAGAAAAGAAATGGTGGATGTGTGCATTATGTAAAAAGAAACCAAAAAGAACTTGAGTGAAGTGGAAGTGTGTTGTAAAGACAAAGAAACTAGTAAAGAGAGTGTTGGAAAAACTTTAGATGATACGGTACATGGCTAGCTAACTTTACCTTATTGCTAACTTGCTATACTCAATGGTGATGCTTTGTTGCCTCGTATTGACTCATTGGCAATTGATGATGTAACTTGCTTGTTTGTTCAAGTTCTTTACCTTCTTGAAGATGAGTATTCTCTTGTTCTAGCTTGAAGCCTCACAATGAGTCATTGGCTCTCTTAGATAGATGTTCAATTGATGAAATCTAGAAGTGTCACTCAAAGATGCTAAAGAGAAGATACAACGTTCATTCAAACATTCAAGACATAACAACAACTAGTAGCTTGAAGTAGGGAAGTTGTTCTTACAAGTAGCATATGTAGGTGAACCATCTTCATGTTCCATCAAAGGCTCTTGTTCTAGACAAGGCTCTAAATGAGGCACACATGAGTCATAGGTGGTATGAACAAGCAATTGTCAAGGGAAATCAACTCTACTTCTTGGTAAATTGTAGAAGTGTTCACAATGCAAGTATAAAGATAAGCATCATCCCAGGAGATAGAAATTAGCTAGGCAAGTTCTTAGCTAGCCATGCAATAAGAATTTAGCTCTTCATCACACAAGTAACAAAGCTACAATTCATTATGTAAGCAAAAGAACTAAAGCAAAAGAAAAGAACTAGAATCAAATGCAAGAAATTAAAGCAAGGAAAAGTAAAGCATACTAGAGTTTGCAAAGTGATGAATAGAGCTCTTTTGATTAATCCTTTGCCACAAGTATGTCACTTCCTTGGTACAAGCTCTCAAACAGCACTCTTTCTCACTTTGTCAAGATCTCTAGGAGGAAGGAGATGAAGTCTAAAAATCTAGGAGAAAGCTAAAACAAAATTACAACAATTTCCCCTATTTTCTTCTCTCTCTTCTCTGTTCTCGCTCACAGACCCTGGCCACCTATTTATAGCAATCCATGAGAAGCCTCTAGAACCCTGGCCGTTGGCACAAAATCCGGGGCTCAACGGCCCAGATATTGCCGCGCGCGGGCGGCAAGGCGCGGCCCTAGTGAGGCGTTGGCTAACAACTTTCTGGTACGAGTTGGTTGCAAGGTTGTTATCCACGTGGTCTTCTAGAGTCTTCAGTTGGCGCGCGGATCTCTCTGGATTCGGATTTCAAATCTTTGCTCTTTTGATTTAATCCCTTTAATTATTGCTAATTAAAGTGATTAATAGGCTTTTTCTCTTTAAGTTGTGGGCATGCAAAAATAGAGAGAAAAGGGGTTAAAAATCACATATTTATATATAATATGCATGGTATGGAAGTGGTAAAATATGCAAATATGTATAACAATCACACCCCCATACCTAGCTTTTGCTCGTCCTCGAGCAAAAAAGAAAGAAAAAGAAAAAGAAAAGAAAATCCTAACTAATTTATTACACCACTTTCGTAGGTGACACGATTGCACTGAGCACGTGCAACAAGCCGTTAAACCTCTAGGTTACCCTAGAGGAGGAGTGTTGTCTCCTGAGGGTTTTCAGCGGATTGCACCCACAAAATCCATAAAAAGAAAAAGGTTAGTGAAATCTTTGATCCATGTTGTAAAGATTCTAACTTGATCTTTAGGTTTTAGGTTACTCTAAATTTTTCATTCTTTCTATAAGTGTCTATTCGGAGTTATGTTTTCATCTTAGGTTAAGATTTTAGGGAAAAGATCAAAAACCGGATTTTGCATCAATCCTAGGATATATACATCTATGAATATGAAGAATCTTTCTTAGACTAAGTTCATTTATTTACTAATATATATATAATATATATTTTTTTATATTTACAATGTTTATTTATTTACATTTCCTTAGCATCCTTAGGTGTTCTAGTTTACCCATGTAGCGAGTCTCTTACCGATAACTCCCAAACCAGACGGTTTTAGGGCACCAGATGAGAAAACATCCCTAAGGTTTGATGACTCGAGTAAACTAGGCCACTTAGGAATTTAAGGACTTAACCACTTTTAGGCGTGATCGGTAATGCTTCTTGAGGCACTACCTACCAGCTTAATCAGTAGTTAAGTATTTTATTTTATTTTTTTTTTGACCACTTTTAGGCGTGATTGGTAATGCTTCTTGAGGCACTACCTACCAGCTTAATCAGTGGTTAATTTTTTTTTTGACCACTTTTAGGCGTGATTGGTAATGCTTCTTAAGGCACTACCTACCAACTTAATCAGTGATTTTTTATTTATATACATTTTTTTTCTTTTTTTTTATTATTATATATATAAGTAACTAAAATCACAAAGTCTTTGATTAATCCTTCAATATGTTCAATGTTTATATCCTAAAGAAAGAATTAAAATCTAGTAATTTTTCTAATCCTTTATTACTTAACCTAAAAATCTAACAAAACTCCTCTTTTCAACTTATATTTAGAAATCCTAATTTAGAGCTTCCTTAATCCCTAAATTTCAAGTTTGATTCTTTAGACATGGATCAAAGAATTTCTTCTTTTTTTTTTATTTTTTTATTTTATTTTATATATTTTTTATTTTTCTAAAAGAAAAGGTAAAATCTAAAAAGAAAGTGGAAAATCTATAAGAAAGGTAAAATCTAAAAATAAAAAACCTAAAAATGAAAATGAAAATCTTAAAATAAAAAGGCCTAAGAAGAAAATGAAAAATCCTATGTTAGCATCTACCCCCTCATACCTATCTCATGCATTGTCCCTAATGCATGTAAGATAAAATGATGCATGAAATAGGTAATGGGAAAAGCTACTCCCTTCGTCGTTTCGGACCCGATGTGGTGCTTGGTCCAGCTGACTGTGTTCGCCTTAACGCCGCCTCCATTCCATCTAAGCGAGAAGATTGCTCCTCTATCTTCTTTCTAAGCCGCACTTGTCCCCTAAATATCTTTTTCATACCCTTCCAGATGGTGGACATGAAGGCTCTTGGTTCTGCTGGTGGGTCCTGTCTTCAGAATTGGGGCTCATCTACCTCCTCTAAACTCTCCGCTGAAGAGGACTCCACAGGAATGTCCTCAGGTTGGGCACGAGGTGACCAGAGGGCGTGTAAACAACCAGTGTATGAACTGGTGGGTCTCTCAGCTATAACATACACTCGGTCAAATGAGTCAAATACAGCGTCTTGTATGAAGTTTCTACATAGACGTGTAATTAAGACTGGATGAGAATATTTCGCACCCCGAGTGCGGGAGGAATTATCAAGTATGGCGTTGAAAATAGCCCTATTCAAACAAACCGTGTGTCTATGAGTCATTAAATCATGAATGATTTGTAACACAGGCCTGTTGAAAGTCGTGGAATGATCTAGTCCAAAAATATTGCGTTGGAGCCAACGTCCAATGCAATGTACATTTCTAAACGTGGATTGGGCTTTGAGCCCACGGTCCTGCTCAGTGCAGCGGACCCCTATGAGAGGCATGTAATCAACCAGTGGCAAAGGGTCAGTATAATGAGGATGAATGGGGATATCGGTGATTTCAGAAATGAGTGGAATGGTGACAAAGATGTCACCATATGGCATATGAACTGTGAATTGTTGTGTGTTATGATTAACAGATGCATGGTCCAATGAGTTGTAAAATGTGGTGACCAAATTAGGGCAATAATAGGCATCATTGTCATTGTTATCATAAACTAAGGAATGCCAATTCCACGCATGAATTCGATCCAAAAATATATGCCCAAATCCCTCTTGATCATTCAAAAGCATAGAGAAATCCCTCTCCACAAATAAGCTAGGGGCCATGAATAACAGTAAAAATTTAGAGCAAAGGAACCAAAGAACTGAAATAACACCTAGAGGGGGGGTGAATAGGTGTTGGCTAATCTAGTGGTCACTTATGAACAAATAATGCGGAAGTTAAAACAATTATGACCAATTAAAACTTCTTTTAATTAAACACTTATGTATAACTCAAGAGTGTTGCCGAATTCCCCTTGCGAGGCTCTGGACAAGCTCCTCTAGGTTCCCCTTGAATGGGTTGAGGTGCCACGTTAGCTCTCTTGGTTGAATACTAGTGTTAACAAGCAATCCCACGCAAGTATATAACAATATAAGCACAAGGGTATATCAAGCATGTAAAGTAAAGACAATGTAAGTAATGCAAGATATAAAAGAGACTAAGTGAGAAAGAGAGCAAGAGTGAGCAATCGCAAACACAAGAGTATGTTTCGAGGTTCGAGCACACTTGCTCTACATCCCCGCCTTCGACACACGAAGGATTTCCACTATGCACGATCCAACCGGATCTCTCCTTGGTGCCGCAACACCTACAAGCCCTCGGACTCCCAAGTCCCTTACACACCACAAGCCCACCGGCTCGTCGAGGCCGCACCTCAAGCTACAAGTCCTCACTAGGACCCAACAACACCAAGTCCTCACTAGGACCCGAAACAAACCGCGAACACAACCGTCCGCCTTCTCAAGGAACAAGAAATGATCTCTTGGTGATCTAAACACTTGATCACCAATAACAAACTCTCACTACAACTCTCCTATAGGATAGATATAACAATGGATGCTCAAGTGTAGTGTGAGAAAATCAAGGATTTAGAAAGGTGGAGGAAAACTCAAAGAATCACAATTAACACTCTCTTGATTAAATCCCTTTAGATAGGAAATATTAGCTCACTATTTTGTGGAGAAAACTCTTCTGAAGGTATGGGAAAAACTGGCTCTAAGAGTCTCTAAAATCTTGGCTTAAAACAATGACAAAACCCCCTTTTATAGAGGCCAGAAAAATCTGACCGTTGGGCTCTGTCAGAGCTACCGGTCGACCGGTTCGGTCGACCGGCAACGGTCAAAAATCCGACCGTTGCAGCCTCCGGTCGACCGGCCCGGTCGACCGCGCACCTGGAGAAGAGAGTAAACTCTCTGTCGGTCGACCGGCCCGGTCGACCGATATTTCCCGAGAGCCAAGCTCTCTGAAGCGGTCGACCGGTCCGGTCGACCGTTCCCCAGTGCACACAGGCGTGCACGTCCGTGCACGTCCGGTCGACCGACCCGGTCGACCGGCCACTGTCAGTTCTGAAAAATCAAAACTGCCAGAACCAGAAAAATGGGATTAAAGATTGGTCTTTTGGCTTAATAATAAATCCCATAAATACTTAGAATTTCTACAAAAATAGTTTTATGATATAGAAACATGCTTGCACAAAATCAAGGCATGTAATTAAAGATTTGACTATTTTGTAACTTGAAAATATTGGCTCATAATAAAAACTGTTTTTCTAAAACAACATGTTTTTCTAAAACTTGTTTTTCCATAACTTCATCAAATACAAAAACAAGATATACTTTAAAGCATAGTGTGTATGGATATGATCCACTACACAAATAAGATGAAATATCTAGTTTTTGACATAAAGCACTAAACTTGTTTTGGTTAAAGGATATGTATATAAGAAATTACCAAAACCCAAAGTAGATATTTTGTCATAAGGAAAATCTCATCAAATACAAAAACAAGATATACTTTTAAAGCATAGTGTGTATGGATATGATCCACTACACAAATAAGATGAATATCTAGTTTTTGACATAAGGCTCTAAACATGGTTTTGGATATAAGATATGTATACATGAATACCAAAACCAAATTGTATTTTATCACAAATAAAAATCTTTTCTTAACTAGGAAAATCTTTTATGAAAATCATTCTATCAAGAGTTCTATCAAGAGTGTGTGTGTGATATAGACTTGAGCAATCCACCAACTATCTATCCTTTACATTTTTTCTAAAACAAAAACAAAATCTTATACCTAGACACAAGTCTTCATCTTCTTGAAGTCTTCACTTGAAGGCTTCTCATCTTCTTGACTTGGTCCAAGCTTGATCCAAAGCTCCTTGGATCACCCCGTGCTAGCTCCAAATCTTGACATTTAATCCTTTGTTGAGCTTTGCACCTACTAAGATCTTGATAAAGAATCTGTCACTAATTAAACAAGATTATTAGCAAATATAACTACATGAGTTGATCATCATCAAAACTAGAGTGATAGGCCTTTGGGCCAACAATCTCCCCCTTTTTGATGATGACAAAACTCATGAAGTTATATATGCATGGATTAAAGTAAAGCTTCAAAGAAGCTCCCCCTTAACTCATGCATAATAAATAAGCAATAGATAAGGCAATGAGGCACGTGAATATGTATGCAAGTATGGAGATAAAACATGCAACAAGCATAAGTCAAAATCTTTTTCTCCTATTTGCAATACAAATATATATATATGCATAAATACAAATCTTATACAACCTTAAGTAAGGAAGACAAATACTTCTCCCCCTTAAGTAAGGAAATCATGCATATATCACAAATACATCACGAATACTTCTCCCCCTTTTTGTCAATCATCAACAAAGGGTTCAAAGTAAAAATACATCAAACAAATTTTCTCCCCCTTTTTGTCAAAAACAATGAAATCAAAGAGGGGTAATCAAAACAATCAATAAAATTTATATGCGATATAAATTCATGAAGAGGAAGACGCTAAGTTAGCTTCCCTACACATATGCATTACATGAAGAAGGGATGATAAGCCCCAATTCACATAACACATATTATGTAATGCATAAGAGGAGATGTGAAGCTCCCCCTACACACGTGTACCACATAAAGAAAAGATGTTAAGCTTCTCAATACACAATACACTCAACATGAATCTACATATGGAAGAGATGTTAAGCTCTCCTTGCATATAGACAATACAAATAAAAAATTTTGAATTTTTCTTAAAAATTTTTTTTGAGTTTTTGATACTAATTTCAAAACACAATGCACAAGCTTATTATGGGATACCAATTTGAAATTCTAATTAAGCTTAGCATCAACAATCTTTGTGCTTCAAAAGATACCAATTGTAAAACAAGCACAAAAACTATCATATATATGTATGAAGAAATTATATCAATTGAGATGGATACATACATATATAGGAAAAGCAAATATGAGTATATACCAAAAAGGTTCATATTGATACCAATTGCAAATAACCAATGATACCAATAGAAAAATAAGCTTAGGTGTATATATCACATAATCTACCACTTGAAGAATTCGAACTAGTTAAATGGAAATGTTTAACAACTAGTACGGAATCCTTCAATCAAGGAATAAAGCAAAAATTTTTCATGAAATATCAATGAAACACAAGGCACTAAAAAGCACTCTATCCATAAAATCCATATCAAAAAGAAGTGAGTGTGATAGTGTTATGTGGAACATGGTATCATGAAAAATAGCAATAAAACTCAATATTCCTTAAAATTTTGAAATCATGAAATCCATCACAAAAATTTTATTGAAAAATTACAAAATTTTTATTAAAAACAAAAATTTATATTTCAAGATATATGTATGTTTTGACAAGACATTAAGTATACATACATATCCTTAAAACACAATTGGGTCCATATATAGATTTGCATGAAAGGCAAATGACTCAAGAGGTATCCATGTATATCTTAATGTTTTGGCAAGACAAACATATACATGAAATGAAAGCACATGATCATAGCATAAATCCAAAATGGGAATACAAGTTTAAAATGTAATAATCATCAAAACTTAGGCTATACTAACACACCTAATGGGCACAAATAAGCATTCAAACCCAATCATATATAGATTTATTTGTGATCCATAATGTGTATAAGTATAAATCCAAGTGTTGACAAATGCTAACATTTAAACTAATATTCCAATCATGAAGCATCAAATAAATTTTGAAAATACAAAAGAATTTATCCATATGATTAAAAATAGGATCATGTGAATCAATTTGAAGAATAGATAACTAGTTTAAATGGATTTTTGACAAACTAGTTAAAGATCCTTCAAAAATACAAAGTCAAATGTTTTCCATGAATAATACTAAATACATAAAAGTTCAAGCACTCATAGTCCATAAAGCTCAAAAATTATCTTTTATCATAAAGATGAGTGTTCAAAGGTTATGTAAATGGTATTTTCATGAAAATAGAAAGTGAAGCATGAATCTCATGAAAATCTTAATTTTCATCTTAAAACAAATCATATATTTTTCATAAAGTATTTTGTATTTAGCAATGCTTTATGAAAATAGTCATTCAAGCTCAAAAAGATCATAAATCACATTTTGTTGTATAAATGAAAAATAATTTTTTTTATTATTATTTATTTAAATACTAATCTTCATGGTATATGTATGATTTATCCAATTCTAACAATACGCATACATATCCCAAATATGAAAAGAGTCCAATATATATTGCATGAAGGCAAATGACTCAAGGGGTATACATGTATATTTATTAGATTTGAATTAAACACACATATACATGAAGTAAGATCAAAGATAGGCATAACAAGTATAAATGACCGAATCATCAAAACTAGCCTATACACATGCATATAGTGGATACAAATGAGCATGAAGTTCAAATATATATGAGTCAATTGTAGTTCACTATTCATATATGTATAAATGCAAGTTTTGACACATTCTACATTTAAGCATGTAAATACCACATGAAGTACCAAAAAAATATGAACATGCTACATGAAATTAAAAACATGTGCATAAATGAAATAGGAGTTTAGAAATCGTTATCAACTCCAAAGCTCCTAGCATGGTGGTTGACCCACCAAAATTCCTTGATAGCAATGCATCCAAAGGTTTGTCCATCATGTCCATTGCATCCGCTATCAAGGCACCAAATCTCTCACGTTTTGAGAGATCCCTCACCTACATCAAAAACATGGGGTGGGGGTTTTGGTACCCATATTTTCTTGGGTCCTATGGGGTTAGTCTTGTAAGGAACCCAAGCATTTTTATTTTTATCAAAAATAAGAACATTTAACCTTTCATAACAAAATTTTGCTAAATGGCCTTTGCGGCCACAATGTGTACATGTGTACACCTTAGCATACTTATGAGTGGGAGTGTGAGCATGATGTGTATCATAAGCATATGCATGATGTGAATGTGCATGAGTATGAGGAACTTGTTTCTTTTGAAACAAGGATTCCAATCTAGTATGATTGAATGCACATGAGCTCAAATTAGAGCTCAAATTATCAATTTTATTTTTCAAATTTTTAATCTCATTAGTGGTAGCATGAAAAGCATGATGAGATGAAGAGTCAATTTTCTTTTTCTTTTGAAAAACATTATCCTTTTCTTTTTCAACAAATTTTCTTTTTAAAGACTTATTTTCTTGCAAAATGACTTCCTTTTGTTTTTCCACCATATCAACCTTATTTTTCAAAATCATATTTCCTTCACATAAAACATTCAATTTAGACATTAAGGAAATATTCTCATTTTTCAAATCCTCATTTTCTTTTTCTAAACATGCAAGTTTATTTCTAAAGAATCATTTTCTACATGCATGCAATCAAATTTCTTTTTCCAACTTTCATTATCTTTTTCTAAGCATGCAATGTTATTTCTATATGAGTCATGTTCCTTATGCATGCAAGCAATTTCCTTTTTCAAATTTTTATTATTCTTTTTAATCATGTCATATTTCTCAAGCAATAATTGGCAAAATGTATTAAGCTCATCATATGACATAGTAGCATCCTCATCCTCGGATTCGGAAGTTACCTCAAGGGGGTTATCCCTTGGACCATGTAGCACTTGTTGGAGGTGTCGCTTCCAACATCCGAATCGCTCCCGTCATAATATAGATTCTTTTCGCCAAGGGAGGTGATGATGTTTCAAGCTACAAAAGCCGATTCAATGTTAGAAACCCTAGATAAATAATCATCATTTAGGGTACATTTAAGAGCATGAAGGGCTTTTGCATTAGCCTCAATATTCTTACCATCTATACAATATGCATTATTAGTAGTGGCAAGATAGACATGAATTCCTAAGGCCTTGAGGTACAATGACATCTTAACCTTCCAAGTTTGGATGTTAAGAATATCAAAGGTGGGTGGTGACATGAAGTCCATGGTGAGGTGTGTGTGTACAAAAATATTGTGATTAGCCTAAAAGGAGGATCTTTAACTCTTAGGTTGTTAGACCCAATATCAAGAGCACTAGCTCTGATACCAATTGAAATAACACCTAGAGGGGGGGTGAATAGGTGTTGGCTAATCTAGTGGTCACTTATGAACAAATAATGCGGAAGTTAAAACAATTATGACCAATTAAAACTTCTTTTAATTAAACACTTATGTATAACTCAAGAGTGTTGCCGAATTCCCCTTGCGAGGCTCTGGACAAGCTCCTCTAGGTTCCCCTTGAATGGGTTGAGGTGCCACGTTGGCTCTCTTGGTTGAATACTAGTGTTAACAAGCAATCCCACGCAAGTATATAACAATATAAGCACAAGGGTATATCAAGCATGTAAAGTAAAGACAATGTAAGTAATGCAAGATATAAAAGAGACTAAGTGAGAAAGAGAGCAAGAGTGAGCAATCGCAAACACAAGGGTATGTTTCGAGGTTCGAGCACACTTGCTCTACATCCCCGCCTTCGACACACGAAGGATTTCCACTATGCACGATCCAACCGGATCTCTCCTTGGTGCCGCAACACCTACAAGCCCTCGGACTCCCAAGTCCCTTACACACCACAAGCCCACCGGCTCGTCGAGGCCGCACCTCAAGCTACAAGTCCTCACTAGGACCCAACAACACCAAGTCCTCACTAGGACCCGAAACAAACCGCGAACACAACCGTCCGCCTTCTCAAGGAACAAGAAATGATCTCTTGGTGATCTAAACACTTGATCACCAATAACAAACTCTCACTACAACTCTCCTATAGGATAGATATAACAATGGATGCTCAAGTGTAGTGTGAGAAAATCAAGGATTTAGAAAGGTGGAGGAAAACTCAAAGAATCACAATTAACACTCTCTTGATTAAATCCCTTTAGATAGGAAATATTAGCTCACTATTTTGTGGAGAAAACTCTTCTGAAGGTATGGGAAAAACTGGCTCTAAGAGTCTCTAAAATCTTGGCTTAAAACAATGACAAAACCCCCTTTTATAGAGGCCAGAAAAATCTAACCGTTGGGCTCTGTCAGAGCTACCGGTCGACCGGTCCGGTCGACCGGCAACGGTCAAAAATCCGACCGTTGCAGCCTCCGGTCGACCGGCCCGGTCGACCGCGCACCTGGAGAAGAGAGTAAACTCTCTGTCGGTCGACCGGCCCGGTCGACCGATATTTCCCGAGAGCCAAGCTCTCTGAAGCGGTCGACCGGTCCGGTCGACCGTTCCCCAGTGCACACAGGCGTGCACGTCCGTGCACGTCCGGTCGACCGACCCGGTCGACCGGCCACTGTCAGTTCTGAAAAATCAGAACTGCCAGAACCAGAAAAATGGGATTAAAGATTGGTCTTTTGGCTTAATAATAAATCCCATAAATACTTAGAATTTCTACAAAAATAGTTTTATGATATAGAAACATGCTTGCACAAAATCAAGGCATGTAATTAAAGATTTGACTATTTTTGTAACTTGGAAATATTGGCTCATAATAAAAACTGTTTTTCTAAAACAACATGTTTTTCTAAAACTTGTTTTTCCATAACTTCATCAAATACAAAAACAAGATATACTTTAAAGCATAGTGTGTATGGATATGATCCACTACACAAATAAGATGAAATATCTAGTTTTTGACATAAAGCACTAAACTTGTTTTGGTTAAAGGATATGTATATAAGAAATTACCAAAACCCAAAGTAGATATTTTGTCATAAGGAAAATCTCATCAAATACAAAAACAAGATATACTTTTAAAGCATAGTGTGTATGGATATGATCCACTACACAAATAAGATGAATATCTAGTTTTTGACATAAGGCTCTAAACATGGTTTTGGATATAAGATATGTATACATGAATACCAAAAACCAAATTGTATTTTATCACAAATAAAATCTTTTCTTAACTAGGAAAATCTTTATGAAAATCATTCTATCAAGAGTTCTATCAAGAGTGTGTGTGTGATATAGACTTGAGCAATCCACCAACTATCTATCCTTTACATTTTTTCTAAAACAAAAACAAAATCTTATACCTAGACACAAGTCTTCATCTTCTTGAAGTCTTCACTTGAAGGCTTCTCATCTTCTTGACTTGGTCCAAGCTTGATCCAAAGCTCCTTGGATCACCCCGTGCTAGCTCCAAATCTTGACATTTAATCCTTTGTTGAGCTTTGCACCTACTAAGATCTTGATAAAGAATCTGTCACTAATTAAACAAGATCATTAGCAAATATAACTACATGAGTTGATCATCATCAAAACTAGAGTGATAGGCCTTTGGGCCAACAAGAACAAGAGATCAAACCACCCCCGGATAATCGTGGGGGAAAATCGAAAGACAGGTGCACAGAGGGCACCAGAGACGGCTGCAGGAAGAATGGGTCGTTATCTGTCTCCAGGGAAAGAAGTCAGGCAGTCTGAACTTTTCCGGCGCGCCTGAGATGTCAGAAATGCGGCGGGGCTGCGGCGGGGCGCGGCGGCGTCAAGAAAACTGGTGAGCAGACTTTTTGTGGAGGTCGGCGGTGGAAGAAATTTTTAGATCTGAAGGGAAGTTGTCGTTTGAGGGAGGAAGATGGGTGAAAAAGAGTATTAATAAGGGGGAAAAAATGGTTTCCAAATTTAACCCTAGGTCAAAGGAGTATTTACTACCCTAGGTCAAAGGAAAAATGAAAGAATCCTAAAGAAAGAGAAATTCTTAGGAATGTGAAACTCAAATAACCACAAAAATCCCTAAAAAATTGTATTTACAAAAAGTGTAAAAGAAAAGTATTTACAAATGTGGACCCAAAAATGATATTCAGGAAAGTGTGCGGGAAATTATACAAATGAAAGTGTCACAAATAACCTGGGTCACAAAGACCCAATTCGTGAACTTCGTGTGACAAGGAATCAGTGGTAAAAAATGGCTTGAGACGTTGACCGTTCACAGTGAATTTGTTGCCATTAGTTGGGTCAAGAATCTCGACTGCACCATGAGAGAAGACAGTTTGAACAATAAATGGCCCTGACCACCTGGTCCTCAACTTGCCAGGGAAAAGGTGGAGTCTTGAATTGTATAACAGAACCTTCTGTCCAGGAACAAAGATTTTCCTGTGAATGGATTTATCGTGAAACAGCTTGGTTCTGTGTTTCGTGATCCGAGCGTTGTCGTATACTTCGTTTCTTAATTCTTCAAGCTCGGATAGCTGTAATTTCCTTAGAACACCGGCTTTATTCATATCTAAATTTAGCTGCTTTAAAGCCCACATTGCACGGTGTTCTAACTCAACGGGCAAGTGACAAGGTTTCCCAAATATAACTCGATAAGGAGACATACCGAGGACAGTCTTGTAAGCGGTCCTGTATGCCCATAAGGCATCAGTTAGTTTGATGGACCAATCCTTACGGTTCTGTCCTACAGTTTTCTCCAAAATGAGTTTTTATCTGTCTATTTGTAACTTCAACTTGCCCATTGGTTTGAGGATGATAAGCCGTGGACAACTTATGAGTGATAGAGTATTTACGCATCAAAGCTTCAAAAGCCCTATTGCAAAAATGACTCCCATTATCGCTTATTATCGCACGGGGGGCTCCGAAGCGAGAGATGATGTGCTCTCTTAAAAACTTAATGACAACATGGTTGTCATTTGTCCGTGTTGGAATAGTTTCAGCCCATTTGGAAACATAATCTACGGCTACCAAAATGTACTGGTGACCGTAGGACAGAGGAAAGGGTCCCATAAAATCGATGCCCCAGAGATCGAAAATTTCGACTTCCAAGATGGGCGTGAGGGGCATCATGTCTCTTTGAGTAATACGACCCGTCATTTGACACTTGTCACAAAGCTTGCAAAAGGTATATGCATCCTTAAAGAGAGTGGGCCAGTAGAATCCACTCTGAAGCACTTTTTCCGCAGTTTTTCGTGGACCAAAATGTCCACCGCAAGCTAACTTGTGACAAAATGTCAAAACGCTCTGGTGTTCATCCTCAGGAAGGCATCTACGTATGATTTGGTCAGGACAGTATTTGAATAAATACGGTTCATCCCAAAAGAAGAACCGCATTTGGCGCAGAAAACGATGTTTTTCTTGTCCTGACCAATGGGAAGGTATTTGCCTGGTAGCAAGGTAGTTCACTATATCAGCATACTAGGGCTCTCCACGTATTTCAAAAATATGCTCGTCAGGAAAATCGTCATTAATCGGTATACTCTCCTTAGGTGCATTCGGTATTCTCGACAAATGATCTGCTACCACGTTCTCAACGCCCTTTTTATCTTTTATCTCCAAATCAAACTCTTGCAAAAGAAGTATCCAACGAATCAGTCTTGCCTTAGCATCCTTCTTTTGCATCAAGTATTTCAGGGCGGAGTGATCAGTGAAAATTATAGTCCTGGACCCTAGCAGATATTGACGGAATTTCTCCAACGCAAATACAACCGCTAAAAATTCCTTTTCAGTGGTCGTGTAATTGAGTTGGGCATCGTTTAGCGTTCTGCTAGCATAATAGATCACGTGTTGCCTATTATCAATACGCTGTCCTAAAACAGCGCCTATAGCAAAGTCAGAGGCGTCACACATAATCTCAAACGGTTTGGTCCAATCCGGTGCAAAAATTATCGGAGCTGAGACAAGTCTACTTTTAAGCTCTTTCCATGACTTTTGACATTCCTCATCGAATATATAGGGTACATCTTTTCCTAAAAGATTTGTCAAAGGTCTTGCAATGTTGCTAAACCCTTGAATGAATCTTCTATAGAAACCAGCGTGCCCTAAGAATGATCTAATGTCCTTTAAGCATTGTGGTTCAGTGAGCTTTGTAATGACTTCCACTTTCGACTTGTCCACCTCGATCCTATTCGTGATACCTTGTGCCCAAGTACTATTCCTTGCTTGACCATGAAATGACACTTTTCCCAGTTATGTGTCAAATTTTTCTCCATGCATCGTTGTAAAACCAGCTTCAGATGGTACAAGCATTGCTCAAAAGAATCCCCATAGATCGAAAAGTCATCCATGAAAATTTCCAAAAATTTCTCCACCATGTCCGAGAACAGGCTCAACATGCAACGTTGAAACGTTGCTGGAGCATTGCAAAGGCCGAAGGGCATCCTTCGGTAAGCAAATGTTCCAAAGGGACAGGTGAAGGTAGTCTTATCTTGGTCCTCAGGAGCGATTGGGATTTGGTTATATCCTGAATATCCATCCAGGAAACAGTAATACTCGTGTCCTGCCAATCTCTCCAACATTTGATCGATGAATGGAAGTGGAAAGTGGTCCTTACGTGTGGCGGTGTTTAACTTCCTGTAATCAATACAAACTCGAATCTTCGTTGGAAGACGTGTTTGTATCAATTCTTTATTCTCATTCTCCACCACAGTAAATCCAGCTTTCTTAGGCACAGCGTGGACTGGACTTACCCACTGACTATCAGATATGGGATAGATAATCCCATTGTCCAATAGTTTTAAAATCTCAGATCTAACAGCTTCTTGCATAATGGGGTTAAGTCTCCGCTGTTGGTCTCTTTTCGGCTTAGCATCTTCCATTAAGTGAATCCTATGTTGAACAATGGTAGGACTAATCCCCTTGATATCAGCCATGGTCCAACCATGGCCTTTCTATTTTCCCTTAACACAGTTAGAAGATCCTCTTCTTGTTGTTTAGTAAGATTTGATGCAATGATTACCGGAAAGGCTTCCTTCTCATCCAAGTACTTGTACTTGAGATGATTAGGAAGAGCTTTAAGCTCAGAAGAAGGGACAGGATCTATAACTGGTTGCTCATGGTGTAAGGGAAGAATAGGTGTGGAATTAGAGGTCCGTTCAACATTTGATCCAACAATTTGATCTAGGCTGAAATCATCCGACTCCAACTCAAACTCCTCTTCAGACTCATACTCAATTTCTTCCTCATGTTCACTGGTCAATCCCTCAATCAAGTTCACTTCAAAAGAATCATGGTCCACATCCCTTGGCTGTTTCCCCAGATGGAAGACATTCACCTCTTTTGTCATATCTTCGAACATTAACCGCATCGATCCATTTCGGCAGTTAATTATTGCATTTGCGGTGGCTAAGAAAGGACGTCCGAGAATGACAGGTGTTTGCGCTCTGTGATTTTGTACGGGTTGTGTTTCAAGAACAATAAAGTCCATGGGGTAAATGAATTCCCCGACCCGTATTAGAACATCCGTAATTTCCCCCTTGGGAATTTTTACAGAGCGGTCAGCCAACTGTATAGTCATCTGGGTTGGACGAAAGTTGCCTAACCCTAACTGCTGATAGACGGAAAAGGGGAGAAGATTGATGCTCGCGCCCAAATCTAGCAAAGCCCTATTTACAGTGGTCTGCCCTATGATGCAAGAAATGGTAGGGCTCCCTGGATCTTTGTATTTCATAGGGATTGGACCATTGAGCAGTTCACTTATGTTGGAAGCCAAAAGACTTTCTTAGGGACATTTGCTTTTCTCTTTTTGGTACACATTTCTTTCAGAAACTTGGCGTAGGATGGGACTTGTTGAATAGCATCTAAGAGAGGGACATTGATTTGTACTTGATTGAATATCTCTCTTATCTTCTCCATGTGAGCATTCATCTTATGATTTGTGAGCCTATTTGGGAATGGGACAACAGGCTTATATGTTTGCTCATCAACTTTCTCTTTTCCTTTTGACTGGAAAGTGGATGGTTGTGTGCTTGATGAAGGACTATTCTGCATGGGTAAAATTGGAACAGAAGGTGATGGTATTGGCACAGATTTGGGAGAATGATTTGAAACCTTATTGTCTACATGCTTCCCAGACCTAAGGATTTGAATGGCTTGGCATTGGCTGGGTCCCAAGTCTTCAACTTCATGCAGAGGAAAATGAGTTTTGGGATTAGGCACAGGTTGGCTAGGCAGCATTCCTTTTTGCCTTTCATTCATAGAGTTAGCCAACTGCCCTATCTGGATCTGCAATTTGTTCATGTCCTGCTGCTGATTATTCATCATAGAAGCTTGGTTCTTAGATAATGTCTCTATCATTTTCTCCAAATCAGAAAGTCTTTTGTCTGAAGGATTGGGTGGTGGATGATTCGGATACTGGGGCTGAAAATTTGCTTGGTATGGCACAGGATTTTGATATGATTGGAATCTGGGTGGACTCTGGTATGAATGAACATTTGGTTGGTTCTGGTGATAAGTCGGTGGATGAGACTGAGCAGGGTATTGTTGTGAAAATGGTTGTCTCGGCTGCTCAGGACCAGACTGACTCCAAGAAAAGTTTGGATGGTTACGCCATCCCGGATTATAAGTTTTGGAGTAAGGATTGTAAGTGGGTCTGGTGTACGCGGCATTCGTACTCTCCTAAAAATTTTGAGAGTAATACACTGGACACTCTTCCAACACATGATTCAAATCATGGCAGTAAGTACAACCCGGGTGGATTATAGGTGCAGGGCTAGCCATAGGTGATGGGCTAGCTACTGATGATGGGTTGACTTGATTAACAACAGAATTTTTCCTGGATTCTAGCAATTCAATCCTCTTCATCAACTGTGTGATTTTAGCTTCTGCAGCTATCGAGGATCCTATAGAGTGTAAACCAGTTCTGGAAGTTGTGGGTGTAGGTTTCTCAGTACATGATTCCCACTGAATTGTCTTTTCAGCTAGAGCCTCAAAAAGATCCCAACCCTGATCTTCATCCTTTTTTAAGAATTCTCCTTGACACATGGTTTCTAGGAGAGTCTTAGTCTGATAATCAAGCCCATCATAGATAATCTGGCACTGGCGCCATTTTTCTATACCGTGATGGGGACACAGGGCTACTAGGTCTTTGAAGCGCTCAAAATACTTCCAAAATGGTTCATTGGCTTCTTGTTTGAATTGCATTATATTTTTCCTCATCAAGGCTGTCTTATGGATAGGATAAAACTTTTTAAGAAAGACCTTAACAAAATCATCCCAAGAAGAGATGGAGCTAACTGGGAGATTATAAAGCCACTTCTTAGCAATATCCTTCAATGCGAAAGGTATGAACCTAAGTCTGACAGCATCATCGGTAAGCTGGGAAATCCTCATCATAAGGCATACTTCTTCAAACTCTCGGATGAAGAAGTAGGCATCCTCAGATTCAAGGCCATGGAATTGTGGAAGTGTGTTTATGAACTGGGGCTTCAACTCAAAATTATTTCCATTTGTGTTTGGGAGGAGAATGCAAGATGGAAGTGATGTGCGGATAGGATAGAACTTGTCTTGCAACGACACGTTGGTAGTCATGATTGTGTCGAGTGGTGGTGTATGTGGCAGTGTAGAAGTTCTTACAAGCCTAGCAGAATTCGGATCTCGATACCACTCTTGCATACAATTACACAATCAACGTGCACCTTTCACACAGGCGGAAAAATGAAAAAATAACAATCAAGAAAAAAGAAAAAATCAATCCAAGCTTTCTAGGTTTCCTGGACCTAGACGACTCCTAACGATAGATCGTCCACAGGAGGTTTGGTGTGGACGTTGACTATAAGCAAATCGGCCAGGGAAGGGTAAAGTTGTTGGGAGGTTTTCCGTCAGAGACGTTCCTTAATTAAGTAACCAACAACCTTCGGGCTTTCGGTCCTCAACCCCTTTCCTAGACACCGATTTTACAAAAGTCACTTTCCAACACTTTTCCCCCTTAGGATAATCTCCTAAGTGAGTCCGGATGTCCCTAGGGCCAACGTCTAGCAATTTTTTATTTAGAAGCTTAGGATTGTGAGTACGTGGGGAAGATGGTTTGTGGGCTAAGGAAGGGGTGATAAAATCCCCACCTTATCTTTGTTATGGGATTTGCCCTTAGAGTCAATTAGTGCAAGTGTACGATATCAACAAATAAGGTTCACTCAAAGCGTAATTAAATCAAACAATGAGTGAGTCCTAGTCTATATGCTATGCTTACGTACCTTGTCCCCCGCACTCTTCAACAGTAAAAGTAAGAAATTGAAAGACACGTGCTTAGAGATGCAAATGTCTAAACAATTTTTAACTTTTGCAACAATTATTTACTGTTGATTAGCAGATATCAGGTGAAGCAAACAAGATTTAAAATATAGCAGCAGCTGTATTTTGCAGAGAAGCAAGCCCTGCAGAAAACTGATTAGTAGTCAACTCTTTCTTGCCGCGCCCGCGCGGCAGAACGCGGCAAGTCAGAGGGATCCTGGTCTCTGCTTTCAAGAGCAGAGGCCCAGGTCCGCTTATATGTCACTGCTATGCAAGATTTGCTGTTTCTTCAACCTGTAACCTGCAACAGAGAAGAGACTTCGTATTAGTTCTTCACTTTTAAACCAAAAACCGTTGCTCTCCCCGACAACGGCGCCAAAAATTTGATTGGGAAAGATTTATGTAGAGTTCTTGCACAATTATTCAGTTAAGGAGAAGAGGTTTAGAGTTAACCTTGGTGTTTGTTTTACTCCTCAATTGTATTTAAAGATCAATAAACTCTTTCCAATCTCCGATATAGTATGGCTATACCGGGTCGATCTTCCGGGAGAGCTAGCGATGGAAGCGTTACGGTTTTCAAAGTGAAGCAAAAAGACGAAGAAACTTCTATGTAATTACACAAGTGCAAGAAGAAAAGAAATGGTGGATGTGTGCATTATGTAAAAAGAAACCAAAAAGAACTTGAGTGAAGTGGAAGTGTGTTGTAAAGACAAAGAAACTAGTAAAGAGAGTGTTGGAAAAACTTTAGATGATACGGTACATGGCTAGCTAACTTTACCTTATTGCTAACTTGCTATACTCAATGGTGATGCTTTGTTGCCTCGTATTGACTCATTGGCAATTGATGATGTAACTTGCTTGTTTGTTCAAGTTCTTTACCTTCTTGAAGATGAGTATTCTCTTGTTCTAGCTTGAAGCCTCACAATGAGTCATTGGCTCTCTTAGATAGATGTTCAATTGATGAAATCTAGAAGTGACACTCAAAGATGCTAAAGAGAAGATACAACGTTCATTCAAACATTCAAGACATAACAACAACTAGTAGCTTGAAGTAGGGAAGTTGTTCTTACAAGTAGCATATGTAGGTGAACCATCTTCATGTTCCATCAAAGGCTCTTGTTCTAGACAAGGCTCTAAATGAGGCACACATGAGTCATAGGTGGTATGAACAAGCAATTGTCAAGGGAAATCAACTCTACTTCTTGGTAAATTGTAGAAGTGTTCACAATGCAAGTATAAAGATAAGCATCATCCAAGGAGATAGAAATTAGCTAGGCAAGTTCTTAGCTAGCCATGCAATAAGAATTTAGCTCTTCATCACACAAGTAACAAAGCTACAATTCATTATGTAAGCAAAAGAACTAAAGCAAAAGAAAAGAACTAGAATCAAATGCAAGAAATTAAAGCAAGGAAAAGTAAAGCATACTAGAGTTTGCAAAGTGATGAATAGAG
Source organism: Agave tequilana (assembly GCA_038442645.1). Lineage (NCBI taxonomy): Eukaryota > Viridiplantae > Streptophyta > Magnoliopsida > Asparagales > Asparagaceae > Agave > Agave tequilana. The sequence continues at coordinate 40,222 of JAVJIF010009328.1, read as the reverse complement.
CTCTTTTGATTAATCCTTTGCCACAAGTATGTCACTTCCTTGGTACAAGCTCTCAAACAGCACTCTCTCTCACTTTGTCAAGATCTCTAGGAGGAAGGAGATGAAGTCTAAAAATCTAGGAGAAAGCTAAAACAAAATTACAACAATTTCCCCTATTTTCTTCTCTCTCTTCTCTGTTCTCGCTCACAGACCCTGGCCACCTATTTATAGCAATCCATGAGAAGCCTCTAGAACCCTGGCCGTTGGCACAAAATCCAGGGCTCAACGGCCCAGATATTCCCGCGCGCGGGCGGCAAGGCGCGGCCCTAGTGAGGCCGTTGGCTAACAACTTTCTGGTACGAGTTGGTTGCAAGGTTGTTATCCACGTGGTCTTCTAGAGTCTTCAGTTGGCGCGCGGATCTCTCTGGATTCGGATTTCAAATCTTTGCTCTTTTGATTTAATCCCTTTAATTATTGCTAATTAAAGTAATTAATAGGCTTTTTCTCTTAAAGTTGTGGGCCTGCAAAAATAGAGAGAAAAGGGGTTAAAAATCACATATTTATATATAATATGCATGGTATGGAAGTGGTAAAATATGCAAATATGTATAACAATCATACTCACATATCAGACCCGGGTAAGTTCTACAGAGTGCGAACTCTAGTACGAACTATCGGTGATGTGAGACGCTGGTAGGGAGGCGATTAAAATATCAAACGGTACTGATTATTATTATTGGATCAATTAATATGTAACACATGTATATTCTCCTGTTACAGTCTCATGCTTTGAGTTGACACCCTATTTTATAACACATGACCTCTGTGATACTATGGTTGCTCCAGACACACTCTAGTTCTGTTACCCTGAGGGCAACTCAAGTTGTATAAATTCAGATGATGGTGACATCGGATATGTGGTATATAGATGAGGGTTTCCTTATTTGGATTATCCCCTTGACGTATCACCCCATGAATCCATGATCCGAGCTTATACAACTAGAATTGTCCATACTTATTTATCACGTGTTTAGTGTATTTATCACATGTTGCCATATTTTGTTGCATGATTATGTGTACCTTTGCTCTCTATACCGCTTTTCATGCATGTTTTCCGATTCAGATTTACTGTATACATGCATTTACTTGATCTCAGATTTACTGTCATTTTCCTTATATTACTTGTCATTTCCTGTACCTGCATGCCTGACCACATCACTTGATCATGTACACGTGTGCCTGTTATGCACGCCATCTGGCTTCATTCTTTGTACTCGCTGGGGTTGTTAACACCCTGGATTCTCATGTCCAGATCATGGAGTCTGGACCATAGCCATGCTGTACCTGATCAGTGTGCGCAGCGGGAGCGTGGATTAGCAGTTACCTATCTGGACTCTCCTTCTTCTAGCCTCTCCTTGATCGGCTCGCGAGATTCTCATCTTGCTACTCGTGAGTACTTTCCTGTATTTCATATCGCACATTCTGCTTTGTACTTCTTAGTGATCATATATTCTTGAGATATTATATCATGCCTTGTGATAACTGTGTACTGGTGTTATTATTGCTGGATTATATATTACCACTGTGCTTCCGTACTCTGATTCTTACCTGTATTGATGCTTAGCGTATATACGTTAGGGTATTTCCGACCTGCGTATATACATCGCAGTAACGTCTCCGTACCCTCCGGATCGGGGCGTTACAGGGTGGTATCAGAGCCTAGGCTCTCACATCCTTGGTACAACCAGTCGGCAAATTAATTGTAAAAGAAATTTGCAACTGGAATGCATGAGTCGTAGTTATACAATCCAACTGCAAGTACAAAGTTATCTATTCTCTCTTGATCGTCCTTCTCTTGATTCTTGAATCTCTTCAATCCTTTTTCCATTTCCAATTCATTTCATTCTTATACCAACTCAAGATATGAATAAACTAGTAGGGTAGCAGCAAGACAGATGTGGTTCGCTATCATTATGTTCTAGTATTCTTAACTCTGGTGCATCACCTGGTCTTATATTGGATGGTCCTTTAGCCTCGCATTCTATTCTTGTACTTATGGATATATCACGGGAAATCAGCACAACAAGTGGAGTAGTCATCACTTATATAATCAGACAGACCGTATCATTACATGAGGAACATCGGTATGGAACAGTATTTCAGATTTAGAGCTCCTGTCAGACAGAGTTATGGAGACAGCATTCGGGACTCATTTCGGTTATTGTGATTCTTGATCGTGTTCTCAGAGTCACCAACTCCTGGCAGATTTTATTGATTTGGTGGACTACGGACCCCGCTAGCCTCGCCAAGCGAGGGTTGTGTTCTGGTCACCCGTGGACCTAACCAGGTGATTAGTACACAAAAGTGCATATTTTACATCATAATTCCCATGCATAATACGAATAAATAAGTGAATTTTACTCCTCTTCTCTACATATTTGCAGGTACAAAATTAATGGAGAGATATTCAAATAATCACTTAATTAACACTAATTAAGTGATTAATCAAGATTAAGGATAAAGCCAAATCTCAAACCAGATCTAGAGAGATCCGCGCAACAAACTCAGAATCCAAGTGGTCCACGTGGATAACCACTTCCCAACTGATCTCCACCAGAAAGATCCGATCCAACGGCCATGAGATTGCCGCGGGGCGCGGCAAGGGGCGCGGCAATCTTGGGGCTGTTGGTCCCCGGATTTTGTGGCAACAAACATCTCTCTGGAAGCTTCCCATTTCTCCTATAAATACCCCATGAAGACCTGCGAGCTGGGACTGATCAGAGAAGAGAGGGAGCTTAGTTCATAGTTTTGTAATTTTGTTAGTTTTTTCTAGGGTTTTTAGTTCTCTCTATGATCTTCTTCCTCCCTAGATTTCATTGTAAAAGAGAGTGATTGTGAGAGAGAGAGCTTGTGTAATCAAGAGTGACACTTGAAGCAACAAGGATTGATCCATTCTCCATCCTCTACTTGAGCTTGATTCTAGTTTGTTTTCTTTCACTTTACTTGCTTTGTTAATTTCTAGCAATTTATTCATGCTTTGTTTTCTTTTTGTAATGGCTTGTAGTAGCTAATTCCTTCTCCATGAACTAGCTAACTACTACCTTGCTAACTTCTAACTCATGGGTGATTGCCTTACTTCATCTTGCAATTTGTATGATTTTCTCTTCTCCGATGGGTTTCTTTTCATTTCTTGGCAAGATCTAGTTGTAATTCTCCATATGATTCATGTGTGCCTCACTTGGAGCCTAGTCTTCGAACTAGTGCCTTGATGGAACATGGAGATGGAAGCACCAATATGCTATTTGATGTATAACTTCACTACTTCCATTAGTGAATGTTGTATGTTCTTCATTTGCATCACTTGAGTGTAGCTCTTTTGATTCCATTAGTGAAAGTCTATTTGTAGGCCTATGACCATCTATGGAGGCTACAAGACAAGTCCAAGAATGTTTCCCCATCATCCATGTGAGAAGGTAATTAGACCACAAGCAAGACACATCCATGCCGATGAATCAACATGAGGCACGCATCACTATCACGGAGTTTAGTTAGTTTAGCAAGGTAGTTAAGGTTAGCTAGTCATGGATTTCTTGCATTCAAAGTTTCTTGATTTTACTTTCTTTTTAGTTGTTAGTTCAAATCCATCTCAATCTTGATTTCTCCCGATTTCCACCATGAACATAGCCATCCTTTCTTTTATTTGTTTTTCTTTTGATTCTTTATTCTTGTAAACAAAGAAGAGTTCTCGTTTTATCTTCTCACGTGTATCGTAACGTTTCTACACTAGCTCTCCCTGAGATCCGACTCGGTATAGCCCTATGCTATAGCGGAGATAAGAAAGGGTACATTGAACATCTTACATACATTTGTGGAGTAAACAAGCACCAAGGTTGATTCTAAACCTTTCTCTTTTACATAATACTCGTGCTATACTTCACACTACCCTTTCAATCTATCAATTTTTGGCGCCGTTGCCGGGGAGAGCGACGGTATTTTTAAAAGTGAGAAACTAAACGATTCTTCTTCTCTGTTGCAGGTGACAGGAGAAGAAAACAGGAAAATATCTACAGCAGAAACATATAAGTGGACCTGGGACTCTGCTCAAGAAAGCAGAGCCCAGGATCCCTCTGGAGTGCCGCGGATCCACAAGCTTTGCCGTGGAAACGCGGCACAACAGAGTGCACTTCTAACCAAAATTTTGCAGGGGCTTCTGCTCTGCAAGATACTGCTGCCTATATACTTCATTTCCTGTATACTTCACTGTATTCCTGTTAATTAATTCAACAGTAAGAAATTGGTTGATAATTGCTAAAAAATTGTTAGACATCTTGCATTATAGGCACGTGTCTTTCAATTACTTTAAATTTACTGTTGAAGAGTGCGTGGGACAAGGTACGTGATTCATTGCATATAGACTAAGACTCACTCTTTGTTTGATTTTTCTTATTTGGAGTGAACCTTGTTTGTTTCTATATCGTACACTTGCACAATTAATTCTAAGGGCAATTCCTGTAAATAACATAAGGTGGGGGAGGTCATTACCCTTTCCTTAGCCCGGAAATCATTTTCCCCACGTACTCACAATCCTAAGTTTGTAAATAAAATTTGATAGACGTTGGCCCTAGGGACATCCGGACTCACTTAGGAGATTATCCTAAGGGGGAAAAGTGTTGGAAATTGACTTCTGTAAAATCGGTGTCTAGGAAAGGGGTTAAGGGCCGAAAGCCCGAAGGTTGTTGGTTACTTAATTAAGGAACGTCTTCGGACGGAAAACCTCCCAACGACTTTACCCTTCCCTGGCTGATTTGCTTATAGTCAAGGTCTACACTAAACCTCCTGTGGACAGTCTATTTAGGAGTCATCTAGGACCAGAAACCCTAGACAAGCTTGGATTGATTTTTTCTTTTGTTGTTTGTTATTTTTTTTCTTTTTCGCTGGTGTGATCGGTGCACGTTGTTTGTGATTGTATATACAATAGTGGTTTTGTGATCCTAATTCTTTCTACACTTACACTTCCACAACCACTTCATCATGACCAACAACGTCTCACTTCAAGATCGATTCTATCCGATTCGCACCTCCATTCCTTCATGCATTCTTCTCCCCGAGCCTAATGGAAATCATTTTGAGCTGAAACCACAATTCATTAGTACACTTCCCCACTTCCATGGTCTAGAGTCTGAGGACGCGTACCTCTTTATTCGTGAGTTTGAAGAGGTATGCCAAATGATGAGAATATCCCAACTTTCTGAGGATGCTGTTAGGTTACGGTTCATACCGTTTGCACTTAAAGATTTAGCTAAGAAATGGCTTTATAATCTTCCAGTCAGTTCCATATCTTTATGGGAGGATTTTGTTAAAGTCTTTCTTAAGAAGTTCTATCCTATCCACAAAACAGCCCTCATGAGAAAGAATATAATGCAATTCAAGCAGGACCCAAATGAACCTTTCTGGAAGTATCTTGAGCGTTTCAAAGACCTCCTTGCCCTATGTCCCCATCATGGCATAGAAAAATGGCGTCTATGCCAGATTATCTATGATGGATTAGATTACCAAACAAAAACCCTTTTGGAATCCATGTGCCAGGGGAATTCCTGAAAAAAGATGAACATCAGGGTGGGATCTCTTTGAAACCCTAGCTGAGAAAACCATTCAGTGGGAGTCTTGTCCTGACAAATCCACTTCCACCACTTCCAGAACTGGTACACATTCCAAAGAATCCTCTATAGCTGCAGAAACCAAGATCACACAATTAATGAAGAGGATAGAACTGCTTGAGTCAAAAGGGAATTCTGTGGTCAACCAGGTCAACCCATTGCCTTTGATTAAACCAGGTTGCACCAACTGTCATGACCTTAGCCATGTCTTTGAGGAGTGTCCATTTTATCAGCCCCAATCATTTCAGGAGAACATGAATGCAACTTTTACCAGACCTCCATACTCCAGCACTTACAAGTCAGGATGGCAGAACCATCCAAATTCTTTGTGGAGTCAGTCTGGTCCTGAGCATCATATGCCACCACTTCCACATCCATACAATGCTCAGTTTCATTCATCCAGTTTTGATCAAAATTCACTGTATGTTCATCCATCTCACAGTCCACCACAGTCTTATCAGTCTTATCAGAATCCTCCACCATTCTACCAATCACAGTTCCAATTTCCATATCCTCAACATCCACCCCAAAATAATTCTGAAATATCTGAGTTGAAACAAATGATAGAAACCTTAACAAAGAACCAGCAACAGGAGTTGAATGAAATGAAGGTCCAGATCAAGCAATTGGCTGAGAATCAAAAAGGACTATTCTTAAGCCAGCCATTGCTAAATCCCAAAGTTGAAAATTCAGGACCCAGTCACTGTCATGCCATTCATACCCTGAGATCTGGTAAACAAGTTGACAATAAGGTTTCTAGTCCACAATCTCATCCAGTACCAAAGCCAACACCTCATGTCCCAATGCCACCAATTTTTGACAAACCATCCTCTAGTTCAGAGCCATCCACATCTCAAGCCAAAGGGAAAGAAAAGGTAGATGAGCATACATACAAGCCTATAGTTCCATATCCAAATAGGCTGAGAAATAACAAGTCAAATGCTCACATGGAGAAAATAAAAGAAACATTCAATAAGGTCCAAATCAATGTCCCTCTTCTTGATGCCATTCAACAAGTGCCTTCATATGCCAAATTTTTGAAGGAAATGTGCACCAAGAAGAGGAAGACCCAAGTCCCTAAAAAAGTCTTCCTTGCATCATCCCTCAATGAGATGCTCACTGGTCCAATTCCTGTTAAGTATAAAGACCCAGGGAGCCCCATCATTTCATGCATCATAGGACAGACTACAATAAATAGGGCACTTCTTGATTTGGGGGCCAGTATCAATCTCCTGCCTTTCTCTGTGTACCAACAATTGGGGTTAGGTGATCTCCACCCAACCCAAATGACCATTTAATTGGCTGACCGCTCTGTTACTAAACCCAAGGGGGTAATTCAAGATGTCCTTGTCAAAGTTGGAGAATTCTTTTATCCAGTTGACTTTGTTGTCCTTGAAACAAAACCAGTATCAAATTCAAATCAAAGGGCACAAATTCCTGTCATTCTGGGTCGACCATTCCTGGCTACTGTAAATGCAATCATTAATTGCCGGAATGGATCAATGAGGTTGACTTTTGGTAACATGACACATGAACACAATGTCTTCCACACACAGCCTCACAAAACAAAAGATCAAACATTTGAGGTTAATTTCATTAGTAACAATTGTGAGGAGGAAGGTGAAGATCCAAAAGATGAGTCACAATCTTGTGATTCTCCTATCCGAGTACCCTTTCAAACGGGGAAAGTTGATTTGGATACTTTCACTTTCAATGAACCAAATATGACTGTATCTGAACCTCCAATTGATATATCATTTGAAGACTTGTTTGCTGAAGAGATTATGTGCTTAGATGAGTCAACTCGGGGTAAGTTAGCTAATTGTCCACTGCCAGATGTTGACTTGAGCTTTGAAGAATTATATGGAGAGGAGTTAAAATTTCTAAACACTGGAAGTGATGAGATTCTGAGTGAGAGTGGTGATAAGGACTTTGTTTGTGAACGATGTGGTGGAAAGAGTATGAATGAAAATAACAACAAATTGAAACTGGAAACACCTAGGGTTAGAATAATTCAGACCGTTTCCCAATGGAGCTCAAGAAAGAGAACACATTGGAACGATGGGAAACGGGCCAGAGGGAAGCGACCAAAAACCCAGGTGAGAGTTACATTTGTATATTCCTTGTAAATAATTTTTCCTACCTCTTACCTGTTTCATGCATACATTTACCATAATGCATTGAGGACAATGCATGAAATAAGTGTGGGGGAGGGTTTACTAACATAGGATTTTCTTTTCTTTATAGGATTTTTATTTTTTTAGGACTTTTATTTTTTTTTAGGTCTTTTATTTTTAGATTTTATCTATAGATTTTATCTTTTTTCTAGATTTTCCATTTTCTTTTTAGATTTTGCTTTTCTTTTAGAAAAATATAAATAAAAAAAAATAAATAAAAAAATAAACAAAATAAAAACTTTTTGAAATAAGAGACAAAGTTTTGATCTATTTTTAAGAAAATTAAGATGTATCTTAGAGATTAAGAAAGCCTTAATTATGATATCTTAAACCTAGTTGAAATAATAGATCTTGTTTGAAATTATAGGATAAGTAAGTAAAATTGAGGAGATATTCTTATCTTGAATTTTTTGCCTTAGATAATATGCACTTCACACTTACACATTTCTTGGGATGGAAACAAAGACCAAAAATGCCATGAAAATAAAAAAAAAAAATATATATATAAATAAAAGATCACTTATTAAGCTGGATAACTATGCCTCAAGAAGCATGGTTACTCACGCCTAACGGTGATCTCACTTATTAAGCTGGATAATTATGCCTCAAGAAGCATGATTATTCACGCCTAACGGTGATTAAGAATAATCCCTCTTAGTTTTGTGGCCTTTTTCACTCGAGTCCTTAAACCCGAGGGATGTTTCCTCATCTGGTGCCCTAAGACCATCTGGTCTGGGAGTCATCGGTTATAGGCTCGCTACATGGGTGAATTAGAAAGCTTAATAAAACTAAGGGAAGAAAAAGAAAAAAAAAGAATAGATATAAATAAATGGCTTGATGGTTGGAGTTGAAATCCCAGAATTTTCACTGAGCACGGTGTGCATATTATCTAGGTTTTATGAAAGATAAAAATATTCAATCCAATTTTGAATTCTTACCTTAATTGAAGACAAGATCTTGCATAGATACTAAGTTTAAGGAAGATTGATTATAGGTGGACTTATGACCTAGGATCACTTATATTTTTGCAAAAATAGTTCGTAAACATGTCTCTTATTCAAAATGCGTTTTCAAAACACTAACATTTGTCTTCTTTCTTTATGGATTTTGTGGGTGTAATCCGCTGAAAACCCTCAGGAGACAACACTCCTCCTCTAGGGTAACCTAGAGGTTTAACGGCTTGTTGCACATGCTCAGTGCAATCGCGTCACCTGCGAAAGTGGTGTAATAAACTTGTAGCTTAGATTTTATTTTCTTTTTCTTTGTTTTTGCTCGGGACGAGCAAAAGAATAAGTGTGGGGGTGTGATTAGTACACAAAAGTGCATATTTTACATCATAATTCCCATGCATAATACGAATAAATAAGTGAATTTTACTCCTCTTCTCTACATATTTGCAGGTACAAAATTAATGGAGAGATATTCAAATAATCACTTAATTAACACTAATTAAGTGATTAATCAAGATTAAGGATAAAGCCAAATCTCAAACCAGATCTAGAGAGATCCGCGCAACAAACTCAGAATCCAAGTGGTCCACGTGGATAACCACTTCCCAACTGATCTCCACCAGAAAGATCCGATCCAACGGCCACGAGATTGCCGCGGGGCGCGGCAAGGGGCGCGGCAATCTTGGGGCTGTTGGTCCCCGGATTTTGTGGCAACAAACATCTCTCTGGAAGCTTCCCATTTCTCCTATAAATACCCCATGAAGACCTGCGAGCTGGGACTGATCAGAGAAGAGAGGGAGCTTAGTTCATAGTTTTGTAATTTTGTTAGTTTTTTCTAGGGTTTTTAGTTCTCTCTATGATCTTCTTCCTCCCTAGATTTCATTGTAAAAGAGAGTGATTGTGAGAGAGAGAGCTTGTGTAATCAAGAGTGACACTTGAAGCAACAAGGATTGATCCATTCTCCATCCTCTACTTGAGCTTGATTCTAGTTTGTTTTCTTTCACTTTACTTGCTTTGTTAATTTCTAGCAATTTATTCATGCTTTGTTTTCTTTTTGTAATGGCTTGTAGTAGCTAATTCCTTCTCCATGAACTAGCTAACTACTACCTTGCTAACTTCTAACTCATGGGTGATTGCCTTACTTCATCTTGCAATTTGTATGGTTTTCTCTTCTCCGATGGGTTTCTTTTCATTTCTTGGCAAGATCTAGTTGTAATTCTCCATATGATTCATGTGTGCCTCACTTGGAGCCTAGTCTTCGAACTAGTGCCTTGATGGAACATGGAGATGGAAGCACCAATATGCTATTTGATGTATAACTTCACTACTTCCATTAGTGAATGTTGTATGTTCTTCATTTGCATCACTTGAGTGTAGCTCTTTTGATTCCATTAGTGAAAGTCTATTTGTAGGCCTATGACCATCTATGGAGGCTACAAGACAAGTCCAAGAATGTTTCCCCATCATCCATGTGAGAAGGTAATTAGACCACAAGCAAGACACATCCATGCCGATGAATCAACATGAGGCACGCATCACTATCACGGAGTTTAGTTAGTTTAGCAAGGTAGTTAAGGTTAGCTAGTCATGGATTTCTTGCATTCAAAGTTTTCTTGATTTTACTTTCTTTTTAGTTGTTAGTTCAAATCCATCTCAATCTTGATTTCTCCCGATTTCCACCATGAACATAGCCATCCTTTCTTTTATTTGTTTTTCTTTTGATTCTTTATTCTTGTAAACAAAGAAGAGTTCTCGTTTTATCTTCTCACGTGTATCGTAACGTTTCTACACTAGCTCTCCCTGAGATCCGACTCGGTATAGCCCTATGCTATAGCGGAGATAAGAAAGGGTACATTGAACATCTTACATACATTTGTGGAGTAAACAAGCACCAAGGTTGATTCTAAACCTTTCTCTTTTACATAATACTCGTGCTATACTTCACACTACCCTTTCAATCTATCACCAGGCATTGGCTTCGCTGCACCCTGGTGCTTAGCATTTAGCGTTGTGTACGCACTGGCTTCGCTGCGTGAGCTCTGCCAAGTACGAGCCTCGCAGAGCGTTAGCTCCGCTGCACCCTAATGCTTAACGCCTGAGATGTGTTACGCGATGGCCTTACCTAGGCTTGGTTCCGTCCGTGGCTAGTCCCTTCAGTGCTTTGCACTCTAGCCGTTCCTCGGACTCCTTCTGCCTTGCATGTTTTCATGGATCCGATGTACATGGTTTTCTCGCTATATCTGAGCTATTGCCATGATCCGTTTGAATGATCCATTCGGCCAACCTTGCAGAGATTGAGTATTCTTTAATGTTTCATGTGCAGTCGGGTTGTCATTCAGAAGTCAGAATTCAGAATTCTTTATGGTTATTCTATATTCTCGGTTATGCCTTTCAGAGATTGCAATGCCAATATTTAGGAATTCTTAATTATTGGTCTTCTTGATTCAGGCTCAGTGTTATCCGGGTCTTCTTTATCTTCGGTATTCTGGAGAAATAGTGTGTATGCAGTATCGGTAATTCTACTATACATTCTTTGTCAAGGACAGCTTCATGCCATGCGGGACTTTATATTATATTACGGATTTCTATGGATTTCCAGCGATTTTATATTATGGATTTCAGCACTATGGATTTTTATGGGTTTATCAGCTTTGCTTCGCAGTCCGAAAGAGCAGACATCAGGTCGGTATTATTATGGCACCGTCAGAGGATATATACGGCAGTAATGTAGAGATGTCTCAGTCCTGGGTTTATCATTCAGCCAATTAGTAGGGTATTCCCCTCAGTTACTCATATCTTGATTGGTATAAATCCTCATTCCTATTCCTTTCTGTGTTCATCCTCCCCTTATCGAAATTTCGAGGACGAAATTTTTGTAAGATGGATGGAATGTAACACCCCGTTCCTGGAATACGTACTTAGATACGTATTCTGATTTTTCTAACATATTTCTTTGATTTATCTTGTATTTATTTTTGTTTTGTGATTATTAGTGTGATTGTTTGGTATTGGATTTGGATTCGTGGACTCGGAGTCAGCCCTAGTCTGAACCAGGGGCCCGAACCTAGTGCTTCGCTTGATTTGGCCTTTCTGTTAGTCTGATTTGACCGATTTCATTTCAGATACTGTTTTCTAATATTTTAGATTTTTCATGATTTTCTGGAATTTTCTGAAATTTTTCTGCAAAATCTTCAAAACCGGTGTCGGTCGACATCACTGACTGATTCCCGAATTTTTAATTTTCAAATGAGATTGAATTTTCAAAAACAGCTTTCACGTTACTTCTTAGAATTTCATTTTCTATCTGAAATCATTTTTTGAGATTTTTCCGGATTTATCGAAAATCCACCGGTTTTGGTGTCGACCGGCACCGCCGGAAGATTCCAGGATTTTTAATTTGAAATCTACATTAAATTTCTCGAATCAGATTTCACCGAGCATCTTAAAATGTTATTTTCTATTTTTGAGAAATTTTCGGAACGATTCTGAAACAATCAAATTTTTACCTTATTTTAATAATATTATTTTTCTTTCTCTTTCTCCATTTCTTTTCCCTTTCCCCTTTCAAAGTCAACCTGACAGCCCATTCCCCCACTATCACATCACAGCCATACCCTATCACATCAATTCTTTTTTAAATACCAATCTCTCCCCTTTCCTTTTTCAACAAAATCCTTTTTTTTCCTCTCTTTTTCTTTTCTTTTTTTTCTTTTCTTTTCCTTTTCTTTTTCCCCTTTTCCTTCCTCCCCTGGCGCCCGACGACCGCCGACTCCCCCCCCTCCGGCGCCCGTGGCGGAGCTGACCGCCGCCGGCGCGACGCCGGCGGCCTGGGTGCAGCCAGGGGGCCTCCTGGCCCCCTGTGCGCAGGTTTGGAGGGGGCAGCAGCCCCCTCCCTTCTCCCTCTTTGGGGTGGCCGGAAGCCACCCCTGTCTGCGCCGGCCACGGCGGCCGGCGCAGATCCTTGTGCCTCCCTGGCCGCAGCCAGGGAGCGGCAGCAGACCAGCCCAGGCCGCTGGCCTGGGCTGGTGTGAGCAAGGGGGGCGGCAGCCCCCACTCTCTCCCCCTTCTCTGATTGGGTGCCGCCGGCGGCCAGGGCCGCCGCCGGCCGGCTTCCTGGCCGGCAGAGGCCGGCCAGGTGCCCCTGGGCCCATGGGGCCGGTGGGCCCCTCTTGATCAGGGCTGTGTGAGCAGCCCCAGGACTCTCTCTCTCATCTCTCTCCATCTCTCTCTCTCATCTCTCTCCCTCTCTCTCTCTCATCCCTCTCCCTCTCTCTCATTCTCTCTCTCACTGCAAGTTCTCTCTCTCCCCCTCTCTTTCTCTCTCTAGATGTCCCCTCTACCTCTCTCTAGACTTTCTTTCTCCACTTCTCTCTCTAAAAATCCTAACTTTCTCTCTCTAGTCTCTCTCTAGACTCTCTCTAGAAATCTCCCTTTCTCTCTCTAGGTTTTCTCTCTCTAAAAATCTCACTTTCTCACTCTAGAATTTTCTCTCTCTAGAAATCCATCTTTCTCTCTCTTCACTCTCTCTAGAAATCCCTCATTCTCTCTCTAGATTTTCTCTCCCTAGACCTCACTTCTCTCTCTAACTCTTTCTTTCTCTTCTCCCTCTTCTCTTTCTCTCTCTAAAATAAATAAAATATATTTTAATATATTGATTGGTCTTGTGCACGGATTTCTGGTGTTTCGGGATTTCTCGCGGTTTTCCGGTATTAAGGCGAGTACAGTTCTTTTAGCATGCATCTATTTTATCATTATGCGAGTACATTATTGTGTTATTATATGCTTTGCTATTACCGTCACATGCTTAGTAATTGTCACTGTAACTTTTATGATATATTTGACACCGATACTTGCCATGCTATAATTATCACATGATACCGGATACCAGTACTTGCCATGTTATAATTGATACTGATACTTACCATGCTATATGTGATATGTGATACCGATACCAGTACTTGTCATGCTATATTTGACCCATGATATCAGACACCGGTACTTGCCATGCTATATCTGACCCATGATATATGACACCAGTACTTATCATGCTATATTTGACATATGAAACCTGACACCGGTATTTGCCTTGCTATATTTGACCCATGATATATGACACCAGTACTTACCATGCTATATTTGACATATGAAACCTGACACCGGTATTTGCCTTGCTATATTTGACCCATGATATATGACACCGGTACTTGCCATGCTATATTTGATACATGATATATAATACCGGTATTTGCCATACTATACTTAACACCTGATATATGACACCGGTACTTGCCATGCTATATTTGACATATGATACTTGAGACCAGTACTTGCCATGCTATATTTGCCACATGACATATATAACACCTGATACCTGGCACCTGACACCTGACTCCTGTATTACCTGGCATATGCATGATTATGATATTATTACCAGAGATCTGGTAATCCTGTATCTCCTGTACTCCTGTATTTCCTGTACTCCTGTACTCCTGTATTCCTGTACTCCTGTATCTCCTGTACTCATGCTCTTGTTAATAGCACAGTCAAACCGGCGTCCGGCAGAACATGCCTGGTGTCGGGATGACGAGGATGTATCCCACAATCGTGCTAGCGTCCGGCGGTTCCTGAATGGAACTAAGTGCCACACGGAGCAAAGTGCCACACCATACACATGGTGGGGGCCACCTCTTGAATCCGTGGGGGCCACCTCTAGAATCCATTCCCACACAGAGCAAAGTGCCACACAGAGCAAAGTGCCACATCACACACGTGGTGGGGGCCACCTCTTGAATCTGTGGGGGCCACCTCTTGAATCTGTGGGGCTACCTCCTATATCTACCCTCAGAGCAAAGTGCCACATGGAGCAAAGTGCCACACCACACACGTGGTGGGGGCCACCTCTTGAATCTGTGGGGCCACCTCTTGAATCTGAAGGGCTACTTTCTCCCTCCTGCCTGTACCGCCTGGTGTTAGTGTGATAAGCATTCTCAGTGCCATTACACACACACACACACATACCTGTACAATGATAACTCCTGGACCATGTGTTATTTGGTCTCTCCCCTATTCGAATAATCGTACCCGCGTATTGGAGTTCGGATGAGTTCTACTGGAAGTGCGGGCTCCAGCGTGAACTGTCGGTGTTGTGGGACGCCGGTGGGAAAGGGACGAGAATAACATAAAAACATAAGAAACAGTAATAATATTAGGAACGTGTGATATTTGGTCTCTCCTTTGTTCGGGTCCTGGTACTCACATATCAGACCCGGGTAAGTTCTACAGAGTGCGAACTCTAGTACGAACTATCGGTGATGTGAGACGCTGGTAGGGAGGCGATTAAAATATCAAACGGTACTGATTATTATTATTGGATCAATTAATATGTAACACATGTATATTCTCCTGTTACAGTCTCATGCTTTGAGTTGACACCCTCTTTTATAACACATGACCTCTGTGATACTATGGTTGCTCCAGACACACTCTAGTTCTGTTACCCTGAGGGCAACTCAAGTTGTATAAATTCAGATGATGGTGACATCGGATATGTGGTATATAGATGAGGGTTTCCTTATTTGGATTATCCCCTTGACGTATCACCCCATGAATCCATGATCCGAGCTTATACAACTAGAATTGTCCATACTTATTTATCACGTGTTTAGTGTATTTATCACATGTTGCCATATTTTGTTGCATGATTATGTGTACCTTTGCTCTCTATACCGCTTTTCATGCATGTTTTCCGATTCAGATTTACTGTATACATGCATTTACTTGATCTCGGATTTATTGTCATTTTCCTTATATTACTTGTCATTTCCTGTACCTACATGCCTGGACCACATCACTTGATCATGTACACGTGTGCCTGTTATGCACGCCATCTGGCTTCATTCTTTGTACTCGCTGGGGTTGTTAACAATCCTGGATTCTCATGTCCAGATCCTGAAGTCTGGACCATAGCCATGCTGTACCTGATCAGTGTGCGCAGCGGAGCGTGGATTAGCAGTTACCTATCTGGACTCTCCTTCTTCTAGCCTCTCCTTGATCGGCTCGCGAGATTCTCATCTTGCTACTCGTGAGTACTTTCCTGTATTTCATATCGCACATTCTGCTTTGTACTTCTTAGTGATCATATATTCTTGAGATATTATATCATGCCTTGTGATAACTGTGTACTGGTGTTATTATTGCTAGATTGTATATTACCACTGTGCTTCCGTACTCTGATTCTTGCCTGTATTGATGCTTAGCGTATATACGTTAGGGTATTTTTGACCTGCGTATATACGTCGCAGTAACGTCTCCGTACCCTCCGGATCGGGGCGTTACACATGCAGTGACCGTAACAGTAACAGTACAGTAACAGTAATTGTATACACGATGAACAGTAATAGGAACAGTGAACAGTAACAGTAATCGTGTATACAATGAATAGAGTTGTACCGAGTGTTACGATTTGTGATACTTTCCCAGTAACTTTCAGTAACATGAATAATACAGTAACAGTCTAGACACCTCTATTCATTATACGTCTCATATATAACTGATCAAGATCACATCCACTGATATAATGTCTATAACTAATCTGTCAACTCATAATCTCAATAGCTATCCTCATGAACCTCAAACATCAAACATTGATTCAAGTC
This sequence comes from Agave tequilana, assembly GCA_038442645.1. NCBI lineage: Eukaryota > Viridiplantae > Streptophyta > Magnoliopsida > Asparagales > Asparagaceae > Agave > Agave tequilana. Next base: position 23,804 of record JAVJIF010009328.1, on the reverse strand, counting down.
CAAGTATCCGATACAGTAATCACCATCTCGGTGAATCATTAATCAAACCTCTCATAATAACTCTATCTTCATAACTGAATTGATCAGTAAATAAACAGGAAGCACATGGTATAACCTCGAGATCAACTAAGTCAACATACCCACAGTCATATCTGAATAATAAACATCCTCAAGAACTGAAATCTAGAATAAGTCCACTCATGAGTCAATACCAACAACTCATCATACTCTATAATCCAATCAGTTGATTTATCTTGGAATTCTAGCTTCTAATAATCTGAGTCATTACAACCAACTCGTAATTCCAATAGTCACATGATCATCAAGTATCAGTCCATATCAGATCATCTGATACAATAAACTGTCGTCCCCAACATATATCAAAAATCAAAGCTCAGTCCTTTCACTCCATCATCCCCAAGTCCTCACAAGTTCCCACTCCTATCAAAGTTAATCATAAGATCCCACCACTCGGCAACATATCCGATACATGCATATAAGATCCATCAAGTCAAGTCAATCCAACTAATATCTATTCCTCAAAATCATGTTCATCCATCTATAGCCATAACATAACCCAACGGTAGAGTCTCTATCCAATAAGGTAGCTAAACACAGCAGTCAGCCTAAGGTTAGTCGACTACAAGAGATGAGCAAGTCGACTAGGGTTAGGATTAGTCGACTAACAGGTGTGATAAGTCGACTATACAAGGGACAAGTCGACTAACTAGGAAGACAAGTCGACTAACAGGGAATACAAGTCAGCAACAGAGACTACACAACTTCCAGGACATCCAATTAGTCGACTATAGGCTAGGGGTAAGTCGACTAATAGGGGTATTAGTCGACTAATACAAGGGGGCAAGTCGACTAGGGAGGTTCCAGCAATAAACAGAAAGTCAACTATTATTCTAAAGGGGCCTAGTCGACTATAAGACAATAGTTAGTCGATTAATAAGGGTATTAGTCGACTAACACCATGGGCAAGTCGACTAATATACCTGCCTGCAGCTAACAAACAGAGAGCACAACTTTCCTGGGAGGTAATCAAGTCGACTAGGGGGGCTTGGCAAGTCGACTAACAGAGGTATTAGTCGACTAATATAAGGTATTAGTCGACTAATATCTCTGCCAGGGCACTAATCTGAGGTACACCAACACCTATTCCCACATACAATTAAATGCACTCAAGCTCCTCTCTTGCACACATCAATGTATACAGGTTCTACACTAACTCTATATACTCATAGAATTACAACTCAATCAATACGCATAAAATGAGAGGAATCGAAAGAGGAAGGAGAGTACACTCACATCAAGGGGATTCCCAACGGGGGCAAGGGTGCGTTCGCTCTCGCCTACGGTGATCCACGGCGATCCATGGAGAGCCGGAAAAATGCTCGGAGGAAGATGTTTCCCACATATGAAAATACTCCACTTGAATAAATACATACATGATTATAAACTATAATTAAAACACATCACACATATAATTCCCCAATCACCAACAAATATACAGAGAGAGAGAGAGAGAGCACGTTACCATGGGGAAGAAGCTCTGTTGTTGATGTGGCTTGGATTGGAGAAGAGGTCGGACATGACTACAGGCTATGGAGGATGATCATGGCTCAGTGGAGGAAGGGGGAAAGCCCGGAGTGGGGAGATCTCGGCCTGAACATGCGACCAAGGGGCTGGTTCTAGGCCTGGGTTGTGGGCGGCTGTGGTCCTGGAGTTGCAGCGGCAACACACGGCAAGGAGGGATGTTGGGGGCTGCCGCGGAGGAGCTGCTGCGCTGGCTACTGTGCGGCAGGAAGCAGGCAGCCAAGGAGGGTAGGCGCGGTAGGACAGGTGGGGGAGGAAGAGCTGTGGAGTTGTGGTTGTTGATGGGTTGTGCAGTTGACGAATGGATGAGGAGATGATGGGATTTGGAGAATCTAGGTTAGTTAGGATTAGGATTAGGTCGGGATTTGGTTGTTAGGATTTAGGATCATGGTTAACGGGTTATGGGTTAGTGGGTTAATTGGGTAGGAACCAGGATATGAATCAGGGAAAATGGAAAGAATGAAATATAATAATGTTAGTACCAAGTAAATATATATATACTTAAACTAATAATAATTTCTAATACTAATTAAAATAACAATAATGGTAGTAATACTAATAATGACAATAATAATAATAATAACATTAGTAACTACAATACTAATAGCAATTTAAAATAATTAGTACTGATAATAGTAGTAATGGCAATTAATAGAAAATCACAAAAGATAACAAACAATAAAAATATACAATATTTATATATTACATAATATTATGCATCACTAAATCACATATTTCCAAATAGAGATATTACATTAATTATGGATAAATGCAATGTTTATTAGACATGTGATATGCATAAATAGTATTTGAGAAATGCCCATGTTTATATGGATTCATATTTTGTGTTCTAATTATGGTTTAACTGTGTATAAATATCCTTGTTGAAATGGCATTTGCATTTGCTCTAATGATCACTTTTATTTTTTGATGCTTTGTGCTTCATATTTTGATATATATATATATATATATATATATATATATATATATATATATATATATATATTTATATATTTAAATACAAGTTCCATTAAAACTTGTGATTATACTTGTACAATTAGTGTGCTACACTTGATTCTTATGTTTGAGATACTTTATTTCTCATGTGTACTCATTAGATGTATTTGTATAACCTACTTTTTGATGATTCTTGTATTTACACTTGTATTCCCTATTTTGTGCATGTTTTTGTGTTTAGCTTCATGTATATGTAAATTTTATCAAAACTATTAGATATACATGTTTTATCCTACAGTCACTTGCTTTACATGTCATGTATCCTATTATAGACTCATTTTATATTTGGGGTAAATATGTATGTTTTAGTTTTGACAAAACATACATATGTCTTGAAGTATAGTCTTGATGATTTCATGTTTATAAAAAGAGAATTTCATTAAGCTTCACTGATTTATTTTCATATATATATTTCTTACATGATTTTTGCACACTCTATATTTTGTATTTACTCATGATTTTAGATTCATGACAATTAATGTGCTTCATAACTTTTTGAGTGTCAAATTATTGTGTATTTAGCATATTTTCATGGGATCTATATTTGTTTTTATTTCTTACTTGAAGGATTTCGTACTATTTTTCAAAATTATCATAAAATTATTTTCGTATTCTTTAAATAGTAGTATTTTCAAAATATGCTAAAATTATTTTTAAATCATAGTTTTGAAAACTTCTACCTTATAAGGGCGGATGGTTAGGTGATCATGCCTTGTGTACCTTAATGAAATCTATTTAAACATGTGCATGATAGGATGGTAATTATGAGTTATATACATACATATCATGAAAATTAATTTTTGTATACTCATACTTGTTTTCTATATATGTATGTATCGTATTTCAATTGGTATTTAATTGATCATACATACAAATATATGATTTCTTGTGGTAAATTAAAAATGTTCATACATATTCTTTTTAATACAATTGATTTCATACTAAGCTTGATTCATGTTCTTAATGATAATTGGTATCTTTACAAGCTTATGCACTAGTTTTATTGGTATTTCATAAGTAGAGAGAAAAAATTCTAATTTATTTTTCAATTGTATTTATTTTCAATTGGCATCTTACTCTCACTCTTTATGAAGAAAAATTTTTGTTTTGAAAAATGCTAACATTTTCAATATTAGTATCAATAACCTTCAATTTGCATTATTCTCAAATTGGTATCTATATTGAAAAATGATTTTAGTGTTTACCTAAAAAAAAATTTTGGTTTAAAATTTACCTTCAATTGATATCATTCCCTTTCTATTAGTATCATTTGGTAAAAAGATTGTTTTTCTTTCAATTGGTATAAAAAAATATTTTTATTGATATTGTTTATTGTACCCCACTCCTTTGTTGATGATTGACAAAAAGGGGGAGAGAAATTTGTGTTTATATATGCATGATTTCTTAATTGTTTATGTATATATACATGTGTTTTTGTTTATGAGATATACATGTTGAATGTCTTTGGTATTTGCTCTTACATTGCATTTCTATATATTTTATTGGTATGCATGAGTTAAGGGGGAGCTTCTATGAAGCTTATCCTTAATCAGTACATATATAACCTAATAAGTTTTGTCATCATCAAAAAGGGAGATTGTTAGCCCAAAGGCTCTTCATTTTAGTTCTGATGATAACTAACTTATGAAGTTAAGTTACTAATAATCTTGTTGTTTATATGGTTTTAGATATTGATTAAGATCTTAGTAGGTGTTTAGTTTCAACAAAGAATTCAAAGTCAAGATTTGAAGCTATCACGTGTTGATTCAAGAGCTCGCGGTCAAGATCGCATCAGTACTCAAGAGGTATCAAACTCATGGATCATGTTTGGTTCAAGTCGACTTGGAGAAGAAGACTTGTATCTAGGTTTGTTTAGTTTATTGTTTAGATCTTATATAAGAATAGTTTAGTTTTGATATGTTCAAGTATATACACATACACACAAGTTCAAAAGTTTATTGGTTTCAATTTAACCGTTTTTTGAGTTTCGAATATATCTTTTGGTTTCATGAAGAGATAAAATCAAATAAGTTTACATGGTTTGTATGTATATTGGATTTCACCCATATACATTTATACTTTATTTGTTTAGAAAAATTTATTTTGATGTACCTGGTTCATTTGTTTAAGTTTTGTTTTTACCAAAACTTAGTTTTTAATTTATTGTCAAAAATATAGATATATCATTTATATGTGTATTAGATTCTATCTATACACACAATGCTTCGAATCTGTTTCTATATCTTATTTTTTATATTTATACAAGTTTTGGAGAAAACAAATTCCTATTTCAAAATCTAAGTTTTAGAAAATACAGTTTTTATTTTAAGCTTTAATTTCTATGTCTAAAAAATAGTTCAAATTATTTGGAATATGTGTTGATTTTTTATCACACATATTTGTACTTCAAATATTTACATGAAATTAGTTTTGTAAAATTTATGGAGATTTTATGTGAATTTATAGGTATTTACAAGACCACATTATCAATCCTATAAACCTTAGTTTTGGTCGACCGACCGGTCGAAGACAAGTTCGGCTGATCGGCCGAAGCCAAGTTAGGTCGATCAGCCTGTCGACTGACGTGCACAGGCTTTAGCGGTCGACCATTCTAGAGAGCTTGCTCTCTGGATTTAGCCCCGGTCGACCGAGCGACGACCGACCCAGAGAGGAGGCTCTCTAGTTTTTGCTACGGTCAACCGAGCGTTCGACCGATAAGCTTATTGCTTAGGGCGGTCGACCGAGCAGTCGACTGACAGCTACAATGGTCAAAATTTTGACCGTTGGCTGGTCAACCGACAGGCCTGTCTGGGCATGTTTTGACCCCGACGGCTATATTTATAAACCCCTATAAATAGGGGTTTTGAGGCCAGTTTTCTATAAGATTTTCAAGAGACTTATTTCCCATCTTCCCTAGTGTTTTCAACAAGTTTTCAAAAGAAATTTTTGTGCAAAAACTCATATCCTTTATTGTTTCAAAGTTTTTGGAAAATCAAAGAAAACAAAGTTTTGAGAAATCAAGTTTAGAGTTTTTAATTTTTCATCTATCAAGAGTTTTTCCAAGAGTTTTTCTTTGTGTTTCTTTTCAAAAACTTTATTTTACTCACATACTTGATCTATTCACTTCAAATCTATCTTTTAGAATCTTTATTTTGTGAGAAAATTGTTTATGATCCTTTGAGATAACCAAGTGTTGTTTGTGATCATTGGATCACTAAGGGCCTGTTTGGTTGCCGTAACTGACCGTAATTCGTAAGTCGTAATTAGTAAAATCTTTTACAGTTGTAAATGAGTTACATGCATGTAAGCTTTATGGTGTTTGGTTGGTAATATAAAGTTGTAAGTGGAAAAGTGTATTGTGTTTTACGATATTTGGTTGTCGTAATGTGTAAGTCGTAAGTGAAAAAGTTGACCACAAAATTAACTATTTGGTGATTTAAAAAGTTTTAATATTGCAAATAAATATTAAAAATGCTAAATATTAAAAAATTTAATATTAACATAAAAAATAATACAAATTTGCATGACCACAAAATTAACTGTAACTGGTCTGTAAGTGAGTGGTAATTAGGTTACAAGTGAGTGATAATTGGATTGTGTAAGCCTTTTACGAATTACGGTCCAAACAAACGCCGTAGTTGTAACTGGGTTGTAAGTCATTTACGATTTACGGACTTTTACGTGAAATAAACGGCCCTTAAGTAGTAAACTTTTCTTTACTTTGTGCCTGGCTTTGTGCCTACCTTCTTGTGTAGAGGTGTAAGAGTTGAAGTTATATACTCCCGATTTGTATTTGTAATTCCTCGATGGAGGTCCCATTGTGGAAGGTCCTGTGTAGAGATAGTGAAAATCCTTCTGTGTGAAGGCGGGGACGTAGAGCAGTGACTCGATCCTCGAAACATATCCATGTGTTTGCGTTTGATCTTCTATCTCTCAACTCTCCAATCTCTTTATATCTTGCATTGCTTTTATTGCTCATTTAAATACTGAAAAACACCTAGAGGGGGGGTGAATAGGTGTAAGTGCTAATCTAAGAAACTAAATGCAAACTAAGTGCGCTAAATGCGGAAGCTAATGCAAATTATGCACAAACTAATACAATACAACAAGTGTAGCCGAATTTCCCTTGCGAGGCTCTGGACTAACTCCCCTTGATTCCCCTTGAAATGGGTTGAGGTGCTATGTGAAGCTCTTGTTGGATGAGTATAAGTTAGGCACACACACACAAGCAATCCAAGCAATGTGCACACACAATCAAGCCAAGCAATAAAGGATATAGCAATATGAAATAATGCAAGGCAACACAAGCAATATGATATGGCAATATGAGTTATGCTCAACACAAGCAAATATGATATGATGATATGAAGTATGATGCTTTGCACAAAATAAATGAGAGAGAGTTAGAGAGACAATGGATCAATACGCAAACACAAAGATTTGTTTCGAGGTCCGAGCACCTTGCTCTACATCCCCGCCTACACCACCGTATAGGATTTCCCAATCCACTATAGGAGTACCGAACTCCTCTCTCAACCTTACAAAGCCACCGAGGCTATACAACCACAATCCACCTCTACCGAAGAGGGATACGGCCCGTAGCCAACAACAAACAATAACAACAACAACAACTACCGAAGAGGCTCACAACAAACACAATCACCTCTACCAAAGAGGAATCCAAACCAATACCACTCCGATCACCTCTACCGAAGAGGGATTCACAAAAGCAAGGAGGGTTTACAATAAGTGGTTACAAAGACCACAAACACAATCTTTCTTTCTTTTCTCTTTTCTTTTCCACAAAAACAAGATCCTAAATAGATTAGGATAGGTGATAGCTCAAGTGTGGAAACAAGGTGTTTTTGGAAACCAGCAACAAAGAAAAACTACTTGGGAAATCACTTGTAAATGATAGAAAATGAAAAACAAAACAATCTCCCAAAACCCTAGCTTTCTTTGATTTTCCAAAAACCCAAAAACAAATAAGATGAATCTTTTTGGCTTAAAAAACTCTTTTAAAAACTCTTTTAAACACTAGAGAAAGTCTGGAATTTTTAGCTCTAAAAATCTTAGCCAAAACAATGGAGAAATGGGGTATATATAGCCCCTAGGAAAAACTAGCCGTTAGGCTGATGTGGCAGCCTGACAGGCCACGGTCGACCGGTCCGGTCGACCGCCAACGGTCAAAAATGTGACCGTTGGGCAATAGCGGTCGACCGGCCCGGTCGACCGATAAAACCCGAGAGCAGAGCTCTCAACTCGGTCGACCGGCCCGGTCGACTGTGTCTGTGCCTAACAGACGTGCACGTCTGTGCACATCGGTCGACCGTCCCTGTCGACCGGCCTATGGTGCGGTCGACCGTCACGGTCGACCGACCAGCCTGTCAGCCAGTCCTCAGTTCTGCACAGATACGGGATTTGAAAATAGGTCTTTTCACTCAATAAAAATCCCATAAAATCACAGTAAATCTAAAAAATAGTTTTAATCACATTAAAAACTGTTTTTCTAAAAAATTGTTTTTCTAAAACTTGTTTTATCATTTTACTTTGATAACCAAACTTGTGATAAAAATTTCAAGACATATATCAATCATATCAATTCATTTTTGTGTCTTGCCAATTTTATCAAAAACAAAATTTGTATTTTATCAAACTAGAATTTTCCAAAACATGAATAGGATAGTCAAAATAAGTTTGTTTAAAAAATTAAGCATGCATGTATAGAATGAAGCAACTATACATATATCAATTTAAACTTATTTTGATAAACTATTCATGAAAACCAAAACTCAATCATAAAATGTGTGTGTTTTGTGTTCACTTGAGCATATCAACTAAACTAAGCTTTACAAATATGGATCTAAAACACAAACTCTAAACTAGATACCTAAGTCTTCTTGACGATCTTCATCTTCAAGTAGACTCGGTCCAAAACTCCGTGATTCTCCAAGTGCAAAGGTATGATCTTTAAGCTTTGGCACCGGAATCATCATGAATAGCTTCTAATCATCTTGTTGAAGCTAATCACCAACCTAATATCCTGTTAATGATCTGAAACTTAGAAACACAAGAATATTAGTAAACATAACTACATGAGTGTTGATCATCATCAAAACTAGAGTGGAAGGCCATTGGGCCAACAATCTCCCCCTTTTTGATGATGACAAAACTCATGGAGTTATATATGCATGGATTAAAGATAAGCTTCAAGGAAGCTCCCCCTTAACTCATGCATAGGGATAAACAATAAATATATGCAATGAATGTTAAACATGAAACATGCGTATGCATAAACAATAAATGGTTCTAGATATCAAATGGAATATTCAAAACAAAATAAGCTCTAGATACCAATTACAAAGCAAACTCTATATATCAATTAAACTTAATATTCTTGAGATTAAAACATAATATATGCATATAAAACATAAGCATGCATATAAAACTCAAATACTTCTCCCCCTTTTGTCAATCATCAACAAAGGGGTAAACAATCAAAACCATAGATAAAATGAGGGGTAAAAATCTTTCTTCCCCTTTTTGTCAATCAAAACAATGCAAACAATGTTCTCTCCCCTTTTTGTCTAAAACAAAAAACAAAGTCAATAAGGGGTGACAATCAAGTTGGATATCAATTGAAAATATGTCAATGAAGCATCTTGATACCAATAAACAAGGGTCAATATATGTTATATGCTATATACATTCATGAAGAGGAAGACGCTAAGTTAGCTTCCCTACACATATGCATTACATGAAGAAGGGATGACAAGCCCTAACTCACATAACACATATTATATAATGCATAAGAGGAGATGTGAAGCTCCCCCTACACACGTATATCATATAAAGAAGAGTTGTCAAGCTCCTCAATTTATAATATACTCAACATGAATCTATATGTAAGAGAGATGTTAAGCTCTCCTTGCATATAGGAAATACAAATCAAAACTTTGAATATTTTCTTTAAACAACATTTTGAGATACCAATTGTAATTAAACATAACAAATTACCAATTGTAAAACAACATAACAAATTTTGAATGTCTAAACACAAATTTTGATACCAATTGTAAGAATATATTTTATTTTGAAAAACATATAAACAAATTTGATGTTGATATCATATGTTCAAAATAACAACTTTTGATCATAAAGAGTGGGAGTACAAATACCAATTGAAATACAAAATCAAATTTTCTCCCCCTTTATGAGATACAAACTAAAGACATGCATAGTCTTGATAACAATTTAAAAGTAATCAATTTAAACAAAATTGAAACTCAAGCACTAGCATAAACACAAACATATATATGTATGAAAAATAGATACCAATAGAAATTGATATACTTGGAATTTAAAGCATACATACATACAAAACATATATGAGTATACAAGAAGATCAAATGATACCAATTGAAAGAGTTCAATGATACCAATTGACATAACAATAAGTTCAAGTGTATACATCATATTATCTACCACCCAATCATAATTCAAGTTTTAAAGATTTTCAATTTAGGGCATACATGAACACGATCTCCCATCCTACCACCCTTTGAAGGTAGGGGTTTTCAAAGATAGATTTGAAAATGTAATTTTTGTTTGAAAATCACTACCAAAATGAAGAACACCGCAACTAGTTAAATGGAAAACTTGTTAACTAGCACGAAATCCTTCAAGCAAGGAATAAAACAAAATTGAAATTCACATGATAATTATCACTCTAACCAATAAAGTATAACTCATGAGAAACAAAACATGAGAAATAGATATGAGTGTACAAATAATATGTGAAGATCATAATCATGAAAAATATTTCATTAAGCTCAATTATTCCTTAAAACATAATTCCATCAAAACATGAAAAATCATATAAAACTCCTTATTTAATCTTCAAGGCATATGTATGTCTAATACAAGCTAAAATATACATACATATCCAAAACTCAACGAGTCCACTAAATGTGTATTCATGAAGGCACGTGGCTCAAAAAGATGTATATGTATAAGATTAGTTTGAACTAGATAGACATATACATGAAGTTAAATATTGACACAAAAACATGAAAACATGTAAGGCTAAATTTTCATCAAAGCAATTTATATTTCAAGGTATATGTATGATTTATCAACACAAGAAGTATACATACATATCCCTTAAACACACTTTGAGTCCATAATATAGATTTGCATGAAGGGCAAATGACTCAAGGGGTATACATGTATATCTTAAAGTTTGGCAATACAAACATATACATGAAGTGAATACACAATCATAAAACTAATTCAAAAATGGAATACAAGTTTGAAATGTATGAATCATCAAAGCTAGAGTATACTAGCACATCTAATAGGAACAAACAAGCATTCAATCCCAAACATATATAGATTTATTTGTAGCCTATCATATGTACAAATATATAACTAGTCTTAATGAAAACTAACATCTAAACATATATTCAAAACATGAAGCTTTAAAACACAATATAAAAATCATCATGATAAAACTAAAACATGATTATTATGTAAATTCACATGTATTAGATTCATGATGTACATTATAGCTTAAACAAAAGTGAGAACACTAATTATGGGATCATATAAGCATGTGTGTCTCAAATACTATACATGTATGTCAAGGATCTAATAAACATGGAATGAACATACTAATCCAATGACAATAAAAACATGCTATAAACTATGAACATGAAAAGCATGTAAACACAATAGATGGGAGTAAAAGGATTGTTACCAAAACCGAAGAAGCAACTCTCCTTGTCTCCAAAACATGGTGGTCCTCTCCACCAAATCTTCCCTTGAAAGTGATGCATCCAATTTGATTTCCATGAAGTTCGGAACGCATCCACTCCAAGGTGTCATCACTCTCACGTCATGTGAGAGCCCACACCTACATCAAATAAAGGAGGGGTGGTCTTTGGTACCCATACTCTTTTGGGTCCATGGGGGTTAGTACCTTCTCTAACCCAAACAAAATTCTTTGCTAAATTAGGAGTATGTAATCTATCAAAATAAATTTAGCAAGGTGGCCCTTACGTCCACAATGTGTACATGAGTACACATGAGCATACATGTGTTGATGGTGTCCGTGTGGAGCATGTGTATGCCGTGATGGGTGTGCATGCATAAAGGATGGAACTTGTTTCTTTCGAACCAAGGTTTCCAACCGTGAGTGGTTCATGGCACATTGGCTCATAGTGGAGCCCAAACAATCCATTTTCTTCTTTAACAAATTTATATCATTTTCGAGCATAGAAGAAGTGGAACATGCAATGGGTGATTTAGGTGAAACTACCCTAGCATGGCAAACATGAGAATCAATCTTATTTTGCAAAACAATATTTTTCTCTAAGCAAACATTTAAATCATTGAAAATAGAAATGATTTGTTTTTTCAAAACAACATTCTCTTTTAAAACAAAATCAACTTTAGAAGATAAATTTTCATTTTTCTTCAAAAGAATTTCACAATCATTTTTAGACTTTAAAAATTTATTTTCTTTTAAAGCAAGTTCCAATTGAGATCTCAATGAATCCCTTTCATTATAGACCTCAACCTTTTCTTGCAAAACACAATCAAGTCTAGCATGCAAACTTTTATTTTCTTTTTCAATATCTAGACTTTTCTTTTTCAAAATCTTATATTTTTCAATTAACTTTTCACAAACAATAGATAGTTCTTCATTCAAAACATGGGGATCAACGATATCATCACTTGAAGAACTAGCATCATAATCACTATCTAGGTGGGATTCCGAATGTACCTCAAGGGAGTCATTCCCTTGGACCATGAAGCATTGTGGATCGGATTCTCCACTAGATTCCTCTTCTTGAATTTGTACTTGAAGCTTGGAGGTGTTGGTGGTTGATGTCAACTTGTTCCACACTGCAAAAGCGGAATCAAGATTAGAAACACGTAAAAGATATTCTTTTGATAAAGTGCTTCTAATAGCCTCTAGGGCTTGTGCATTTGCCCCTATATGATTGCAATCACCAAGATAACATCTCTTGGTGGCCGCAAGGAAAACATGCAAACCTAGGGTCTTTAGGTACATGGACATCCTATACTTCCAAACATCAATGTTGGAAGGGTCAAAGCTAGGAGGGGTCATGAAGTCCATGTAAACTATGAATGTGCAAACAAACAAATGCAAATGAGATTAGCAAGCAAATGGATCACTCCTAGGATGTTAAGCCTAAGTATCAGGAGCACTAGCTCTGATACCAATTGAAAAACACCTAGAGGGGGGGTGAATAGGTGTAAGTGCTAATCTAAGAAACTAAATGCAAACTAAGTGCGCTAAATGCGGAAGCTAATGCAAATTATGCACAAACTAATACAATACAACAAGTGTAGCCGAATTCCCTTGCGAGGCTCTGGACTAACTCCCCTTGATTCCCCTTGAAATGGGTTGAGGTGCTATGTGAAGCTCTTGTTGGATGAGTATAAGTTAGGCACACACACACAAGCAATCCAAGCAATGTGCACACACAATCAAGCCAAGCAATAAAGGATATAGCAATATGAATAATGCAAGGCAACACAAGCAATATGATATGGCAATATGAGTTATGCTCAACACAAGCAAATATGATATGATGATATGAAGTATGATGCTTTGCACAAAATAAATGAGAGAGAGTTAGAGAGACAATGGATCAATACGCAAACACAAAGATTTGTTTCGAGGTTCGAGCACCTTGCTCTACATCCCCGCCTACACCACCGTGTAGGATTTCCCAATCCACTATAGGAGTACCGAACTCCTCTCTCAACCTTACAAAGCCACCGAGGCTATACAACCACAATCCACCTCTACCGAAGAGGGATACGGCCCGTAGCCAACAACAAACAATAACAACAACAACAACTACCGAAGAGGCTCACAACAAACACAATCACCTCTACCAAAGAGGAATCCAAACCAATACCACTCCGATCACCTCTACCGAAGAGGGATTCACAAAAGCAAGGAGGGTTTACAATAAGTGGTTACAAAGACCACAAACACAATCTTTCTTTCTTTTCTCTTTTCTTTTCCACAAAAACAAGATCCTAAATAGATTAGGATAGGTGATAGCTCAAGTGTGGAAACAAGGTGTTTTTGGAAACCAGCAACAAAGAAAAACTACTTGGGAAATCACTTGTAAATGATAGAAAATGAAAAACAAAACAATCTCCCAAAACCCTAGCTTTCTTTGATTTTCCAAAAACCCAAAAACAAATAAGATGAAATCTTTTTGGCTTAAAAAACTCTTTTAAAAACTCTTTTAAACACTAGAGAAAGTCTGGAATTTTTAGCTCTAAAAATCTTAGCCAAAACAATGGAGAAATGGGGTATATATAGCCCCTAGGAAAAAACTAGCCGTTAGGCTGATGTGGCAGCCTGACAGGCCACCGGTCGACCGGTCCGGTCGACCGCCAACGGTCAAAAATGTGACCGTTGGGCAATAGCGGTCGACCGGCCCGGTCGACCGATAAAAACCCGAGAGCAGAGCTCTCAAACTCGGTCGACCGGCCCGTCGCCGTGTCTGTGCCTAACAGACGTGCACGTCTGTGCACATCGGTCGACCGTCCCGGTCGACCGGCCTATGGTGCGGTCGACCGTCACGGTCGACCGACCAGCCTGTCAGCCAGTCCTCAGTCTGCACAGATACGGGATTTGAAAATAGGTCTTTTCACTCAATAAAAATCCCATAAAATCACAGTAAATCTAAAAAATAGTTTTAATCACAATAAAAACTGTTTTTCTAAAAATTGTTTTTCTAAAACTTGTTTTATCATTTTACTTTGATAACCAAACTTGTGATAAAATTTCAAGACATATATCAATCATATCAATTCATTTTTGTGTCTTGCCAATTTTATCAAAACAAAACTTGTATTTTATCAAACTAGAATTTTCCAAAACATGAATAGGATAGTCAAAATAAGTTTGTTTAAAAAATTAAGCATGCATGTATAGAATGAAGCAACTATACATATATCAATTTAAACTTGTTTTGATAAACTATTCATGAAAACCAAAACTCAATCATAAAATGTGTGTGTTTTGTGTTCACTTGAGCATATCAACTAAACTAAGCTTTACAAATATGGATCTAAAACACAAACTCTAAACTAGATACCTAAGTCTTCTTGACGATCTTCATCTTCAAGTAGACTCGGTCCAAAACTCCGTGATTCTCCAAGTGCAAAGTATGATCTTTAAGCTTTGGCACCGGAATCATCATGAATAGCTTCTAATCATCTTGTTGAAGCTAATCACTAACCTAATATCCTGTTAATGATCTGAAACTTAGAAACACAAGAATATTAGTAAACATAACTACATGAGTGTTGATCATCATCAAAACTAGAGTGGAAGGCCATTGGGCCAACAATCTCCCCCTTTTTGATGATGACAAAACTCATGGAGTTATATATGCATGGATTAAAGATAAGCTTCAAGGAAGCTCCCCCTTAACTCATGCATAGGATAAACAATAAATATATGCAATGAATGTTAAACATGAAACATGCGTATGCATAAACAATAAATGGTTCTAGATATCAAATGGAATATTCAAAACAAAATAAGCTCTAGATACCAATTACAAAGCAAACTCTATATATCAATTAAACTTATATTCTTGAGATTAAAACATAATTATGCATATAAAACATAAGCATGCATATAAAACTCAAATACTTCTCCCCCTTTTTGTCAATCATCAACAAAGGGGTAAACAATCAAAACCATAGATAAAATGAGGGGTAAAATCTTTCTTCCCCTTTTTGTCAATCAAAACAATGCAAACAATGTTCTCCCCCTTTTTGTCTAAAAACAAAAAACAAAGTCAATAAGGGGTGACAATCAAGTTGGATATCAATTGAAAATATGTCAATGAAGCATCTTGATACCAATAAACAAGGGTCAATATATGTTATATGCTATATACATTCATGAAGAGGAAGACGCTAAGTTAGCTTCCCTACACATATGCATTACATGAAGAAGGGATGACAAGCCCTAACTCACATACACATATTATATAATGCATAAGAGGAGATGTGAAGCTCCCCCTACACACGTATATCATATAAAGAAGAGTTGTCAAGCTCCTCAATTTATAATATACTCAACATGAATCTATATGTAAGAGAGATGTTAAGCTCTCCTTGCATATAGGAAATACAAATCAAAACTTTGAATATTTTCTTTAAACAACATTTTGAGATACCAATTGTAATTAAACATAAACAAATTACCAATTGTAAACAACATAACAAATTTTGAATGTCTAAACACAAATTTTGATACCAATTGTAAGAATATATTTCATTTTGAAAAACATATAACAAATTTGATGTTATATCATATGTTCAAAATAACAACTTTTGATCATAAAGAGTGGGAGTACAATACCAATTGAAATACAAAATCAAATTTTTCTCCCCTTTATGAGATACAAACTAAGGACATGCATAGTCTTGATAACAATTTAAAAGTAATCAATTTAAACAAAATTGAAACTCAAGCACTAGCATAACACAAACATATATATGTATGAAAAATAGATACCAATAGAAATTGATATACTTGGAATTTAAAGTATACATACATACAAAACATATATGAGTATACAAGAAGATTAAAATGATACCAATTGAAAGAGTTCAATGATACCAATGACATAACAATAAGTTCAAGTGTATACATCATATTATCTACCACCCAATCATAATTCAAGTTTTAAAGATTTTCAATTTAGGGCATACATGAACACGATCTCCCATCCTACCACCCTTTGAAGGTAGGGGTTTCAAAGATAGATTTGAAAAATGTATTTTTGTTTGAAAATCACTATCAAATGAAGAACACCGCAACTATTATGGAAAACTTGTTTACTAGCACGAAATCCTTCAAGCAAGGAATAAAACAAAATTGAAATTCACATGATAATTATCACTCTAACCATAAAGCATAACTCATGAGAAACAAAACATGAGAAATAGATATGAGTGTACAAATAATATGTGAAGATCATAATCATGAAAAATATTTCATTAAGCTCAATTATTCCTTAAAACATAATTCCATCAAAAACATGAAAAATCATATAAAACTCCTTATTTAATCTTCAAGGCATATGTATGTCTAATACAAGCTAAAATATACATACATATCCAAAACTCAACGAGTCCACTAAATGTGTATTCATGAAGGCACGTGGCTCAAAAGATGTATATGTATAAGATTAGTTTGAACTAGATAGACATATACATGAAGTTAAATATTGATACAAAAACATGAAAACATGTAAGGCTAAATTTTCATCAAAGCAATTTTCATTTCAAGGTATGTTATGATTTGTCAACACAAGAAGTATACATACATATCCCTTAAACACACTTTGAGTCCATAATATAGATTTGCATGAAGGGCAAATGACTCAAGGGGTATACATGTATATCTTAAGTTTGGCAATACAAACATATACATGAAGTGAATACACAATCATAAACTATTCAAAAATGGAATACAAGTTTGAAATGTATGAATCATCAAAGCTAGAGTATACTAGCACATCTAATAGGAACAAACAAGCATTCAATCCCAAACATATATAGATTTATTTGTAGCCCATCATATGTACAAATATATAACTAGTCTTAATGAAAACTAACATCTAAACATATATTCAAAACATGAAGCTTTAAAACACAATATAAAAATCATCATGATAAAACTAAAACATGATTATTATGTAAATTCACATGTATTAGATTCATGATGTACATTATAGCTTAAACAAAAGTGAGAACACTAATTATGGGATCATATAAGCATGTGTCTCAAATACTATACATGTATGTCAAGGATCTAATAAACATGGAATGAACATACTAATCCAATGACAATAAAAACATGCTATAAACTATGACATGAAAAGCATGTAACACAATAGATGGGAGTAAAAGGATTGTTACCAAAACCGAAGAAGTAACTCTCCTTGTCTCCAAAACATGGTGGTCCTCTCCACCAAATCTTCCCTTGAAAGTGATGCATCCAATTTGATTTCCATGAAGTCCGGAACGCATCCACTCCAAGGTGTCATCACTCTCACGTCATGTGAGAGCCCACACCTACATCAAATAAAGGAGGGGTGGTCTTTGGTACCCATACTCTTTTGGGTCCATGGGGGTTAGTACCTTCTCTAACCCAAACAAAATTCTTTGCTAAATTAGGAGTATGTAATCTATCAAAACAAAAATTTAGCAAGGTGGCCCTTACGTCCACAATGTGTACATGAGTACACATGAGCATACATGTGTTGATGGTGTCCGTGTGGAGCATGTGTATGCCGTGATGGGTTGTGCATGCATAAAGGATGGAACTTGTTTCTTTCGAACCAAGGTTTCCAACCGTGAGTGGTTCATGGCACATTGGCTCATAGTGGAGCCCAAACAATCCATTTTCTTCTTTAACAAATTTATATCATTTTCGAGCATAGAAGAAGTGGAACATGCAATGGGTGATTTAGGTGAAAACTACCCTAGCATGGCAAACATGAGAATCAATCTTATTTTGCAAAACAATATTTTTCTCTAAGCAAACATTTAAATCATTGAAAATAGAAATGATTTTGTTTTTCAAAACAACATTCTCTTTTTAAACAAAATCAACTTTAGAAGATAAATTTTCATTTTTCTTCAAAAGAATTCACAATCATTTTTAGACTTTAAAAATTTATTTTCTTTTAAAGCAAGTTCCAATTGAGATCTCAATGAATCCCTTTCATTATAGACCTCAACCTTTTCTTGCAAAACACAATCAAGTCTAGCATGCAAACTTTATTTTCTTTTCAATATCTAGACTTTCTCTTTTTCAAAATCTTATATTTTTCAATTAACTTTTCACAAACAATAGATAGTTCTTCATTCAAAACATGGGGATCAACGATATCATCACTTGAAGAACTAGCATCATAATCACTATCTAGGTGGGATTCCGAATGTACCTCAAGGAGTCATTCCCTTGGACCATGAAGCATTGTGGATCGGATTCTCCACTAGATTCCTCTTCTTGAATTTGTACTTGAAGCTTGGAGGTGTTGGAGGTTGATGTCAACTTGTTCCACACTGCAAAAGCGGAATCAAGATTAGAAACACGTAAAAGATTTCTTTTGATAAGTGCTTCTAATAGCCTCTAGGGCTTGTGCATTTGCCCCTATATGATTGCAATCACCAAGATAACATCTCTTGGTGGCCGCAAGGAAAACATGCAAACCTAGGGTCTTTAGGTACATGGACATCCTATACTTCCAACACAATGTTGGAAGGGTCAAAGCTAGCAGGGGTCATGAAGTCATGGTAAACTATGAATGTGCAAACAAACAAATGCAAATGAGATTAGCAAGCAAATTGATCACTCCTAGGATGTTAAGCCTAAGTATCAGGAGCACTAGCTCTGATACCAATTGAAAAACACCTAGAGGGGGGGTGAATAGGTGTAAGTGCTAATCTAAGAAACTAAATGCAAACTAAGTGCGCTAAATGCGGAAGCTAATGCAAATTATGCACAAACTAATACAATACAACAAGTGTAGCCGAATTCCCCTTGCGAGGCTCTGGACTAAACTCCCCTTGATTCCCCTTGAAATGGTTGAGGTGCTATGTGAAGCTCTTGTTGGATGAGTATAGTTTAGGCACACACACACAAGCAATCCAAGCAATGTGCACATACAATCAAGCCAAGCAATAAAGGATATAGCAATATGAAATAATGCAAGGCAACACAAGCAATATGATATGGCAATATGAGTTATGCTCAACACAAGCAAATATGATATGATGATATGAAGTATGATGCTTTGCACAAAAAATGAGAGAGAGTTAGAGAGACAATGGATCAATACGCAAACACAAAGATTTGTTTCGAGGTTCGAGCACCTTGCTCTACATCCCCGCCTACACCACCGTGTAGGATTTCCAATCCACTATAGGAGTACCGAACTCCTCTCTCACCTTACAAAGCCACCGAGGCTATACAACCACAATCCACCACCTCTACCGAAGAGGGATACGGCCCGTAGCCAAACAACAATAACAACAACAACAACTACCGAAGAGGCTCACAACAAACACAATCACCTCTACCAAAGAGGAATCCAAACCAATACCACTCCGATCACCTCTACCGAAGAGGGATTTCACAAAAGCAAGGAGGGTTTACAATAAGTGGTTACAAAGACCACAAACACAATCTTTCTTTCTTTTCTCTTTCTTTTCCACAAAAACAAGATCCTAAATAGATTAGAATAGGTGATAGCTCAAGTGGGAAACAAGGTGTTTTTGGAAACCAGCAACAAAGAAAAACTACTTGGGAAATCACTTGTAAATGATAGAAAATGAAAAACAAAACATCTCCCAAAACCCTAGCTTTCTTTGATTTTCCAAAAACCCAAAAACAAATAAGATGAAATCTTTTTGGCTTAAAAAACTCTTTTAAAAACTCTTTTAAACACTAGAGAAAGTCTGGAATTTTTAGCTCTAAAAATCTTAGCCAAAACAATGGAGAAATGGGGTATATATAGCCCCTAGGAAAAACTAGCCGTTAGGCTGATGTGGCAGCCTGACAGGCCACCGGTCGACCGTCCGGTCGACCGCCAACGGTCAAAAATGTGACCGTTGGGCAATAGCGGTCGACCGGCCCGGTCGACCGATAAAACCAGAGAGCAGAGCTCTCAACTCGGTCGACCGGCCCGGTCGACCGTGTCTGTGCCTAACAGACGTGCACGTCTGTGCACATCGGTCGACCGTCCCGGTCGACCGGCCTATGGTGCGGTCGACCGTCACGGTCGACCGACCAGCCTGTCAGCCAGTCCTCAGTTTCTGCACAGATACGGATTTGAAAATAGGTCTTTTCACTCAATAAAAATCCCATAAAATCACAGTAAATCTAAAAAATAGTTTTAATCACAATAAAAACTGTTTTTCTAAAAATTGTTTTTCTAAAACTTGTTTTATCATTTACTTTGATAACCAAACTTGTGATAAAAATTCAAGACATATATCAATCATATCAATTCATTTTTGTGTCTTGCCAATTTTATCAAAAACAAAACTTGTATTTTATCAAACTAGAATTTTCCAAACCATGAATAGGATAGTCAAAATAAGTTTGTTTAAAAATTAAGCATGCATGTATAGAATGAAGCAACTATACATATATCAATTTAAACTTGTTTTGATAACTATTCATGAAAACCAAAACTCAATCATAAAATGTGTGTGTTTTGTGTTCACTTGAGCATATCAACTAAACTAAGCTTTACAAATATGGATCTAAAACACAAACTCTAAACTAGATACCTAAGTCTTCTTGACGATCTTCATCTTCAAGTAGACTCGGTCCAAAACTCCGTGATTCTCCAAGTGCAAAGGTATGATCTTTAAGCTTTGGCACCGGAATCATCATGAATAGCTTCTAATCATCTTGTTGAAGCTAATCACCAACCTAATATCCTGTTAATGATCTGAAACTTAGAAACACAAGAATATTAGTAAACATAACTACATGAGTGTTGATCATCATCAAAACTAGAGTGGAAGGCCATTGGGCCAATAATCTCCCCCTTTTTGATGATGACAAAACTCATGGAGTTATATATGCATGGATTAAAGATAAGCTTCAAGGAAGCTCCCCCTTAACTCATGCATAGGGATAAACAATAAATATATGCAATGAATGTTAAACATGAAACATGCGTATGCATAAACAATAAATGGTTCTAGATATCAAATGGAATATCAAAACAAAATAAGCTCTAGATACCAATTACAAAGCAAACTCTATATATCAATTAAACTTAATATTCTTGAGATTAAAACATAATATATGCATATAAAACATAAGCATGCATATAAAACTCAAATACTTCTCCCCCTTTTTGTCAATCATCAACAAAGGGTAAACAATCAAAACCATAGATAAAATGAGGGGTAAAAATCTTTCTTCCCTTTTTGTCAATCAAAACAATGCAACAATGTTCTCCCCCTTTTGTCTAAAACAAAAAAACAAAGTCAATAGGGGTGACAATCAAGTTGATATCAATTGAAAATATGTCAATGAAGCATCTTGATACCAATAAACAAGGGTCAATATATGTTTATATGCTATATACATTCATGAAGAGGAAGACGCTAAGTTAGCTTCCCTACACATATGCATTACATGAAGAAGGGATGACAAGCCCTAACTCACATAACACATATTATATAATGCATAAGAGGAGATGTGAAGCTCCCCCTAACACGTATATCATATAAAGAAGAAGAGTTGTCAAGCTCCTCAATTTATAATATACTCAACATGAATCTATGTGTAAGAGAGATGTTAAGCTCTCCTTGCATATAGGAAATACAAATCAAAAACTTTGAATATTTTCTTTAAACACATTTTGAGATACCAATTGTAATTAAACATAACAAATTACCAATTGTAAAACAACATAACAATTTTGAATGTCTAAAACACAAATTTTGATACCAATTGTAAGAATATATTTCATTTTGAAAAAATATAAACAAATTTGATGTTGATATCATATGTTCAAAATAACAACTTTTGATCATAAGAGTGGGAGTACAAATACCAATTGAAATACAAAATCAAATTTCTCTCCCCCTTTATGAGATACAAACTAAGGACATGCATAGTCTTGATAACAATTTAAAAGTAATCAATTTAACAAAATTGAAACTCAAGCACTAGCATAAAACACAAACATATATATGTATGAAAAATAGATACCAATAGAAATTGATATACTTGGATTTAAAGCATACATACATACAAAACATATATTAGTATACAAGAAGATCAAATGATACCAATTGAAAGAGTTCAATGATACCAATTGACATAACAATAAGTTCAAGTGTATACATCATATTATCTACCACCCAATCATAATTCAAGTTTTAAAGATTTTCAATTTAGGGCATACATGAACACGATCCCCATCCTACCACCTTTGAAGGTAGGGGTTTTCAAAGATAGATTTGAAAATGTAGTTTTTGTTTGAAAATCACTACCAAAATGAAGAACACCGCAACTAGTTTAAATGGAAAACTTGTTAACTAGCACGAAATCCTTCAAGTAAGGAATAAAAACAAAATTGAAATTCACATGATAATTATCACTCTAACCAATAAAGCATAACTCATGAGAAACAAACATGAGAAATAGATATGAGTGTACAAATAATATGTGAAGATCATAATCATGAAAATATTTCATTAAGCTCAATTATTCCTTAAAACATAATTCCATCAAAAACATGAAAAATCATATAAAACTCCTTATTTAATCTTCAAGGCATATGTATGTCTAATACAAGCTAAAATATCATACATATCCAAAACTCAACGAGTCCACTAAATGTGTATTCATGAAGGCACGTGGCTCAAAGATGTATATGTATAAGATTAGTTTGAACTAGATAGACATATACATGAAGTTAAATATTGACACAAAAACATGAAAACATGTAAGGCTAAATTTTCATCAAAGCAATTTTCATTTCAAGGTATATGTATGATTTGTCAACACAAGAAGTACATACATATCCCTTAAACACACTTTGAGTCCATAATATAGATTTGCATGAAGGGCAAATGACTCAAGGGGTATACATGTATATCTTAAAGTTTGGCAATACAAACATATACATGAAGTGAATACACAATCATAAAACTAATTCAAAAATGGAATACAAGTTTGAAATGTATGAATCATCAAAAGCTAGAGTATACTAGCACATCTAATAGGAACAAACAAGCATTCAATCCCAAACATATATAGATTTATTTGTAGCCCATCATATGTACAAATATATAACTAGTCTTAATGAAAACTAACATCTAAACATATATTCAAAACATGAAGCTTTAAAACACAATATAAAAATCATCATGATAAAACTAAAACATGATTATTATGTAAATCACATGTATTAGATTCATGATGTACATTATAGCTTAAACAAAGTGAGAACACTAATTATGGGATCATATAAGCATGTGTGTCTCAAATACTATACATGTATGTCAAGGATATCTAATAAACATGGAATGAACATACTAATCCAATGACAATAAAAACATGCTATAAA